>QANZ01025190.1:0-16754 GCA_003254925.1 Chamaecrista fasciculata | reverse complement strand
TCTTTTTTTTTTTGTACTGTTTGCTTTTTCCTTTTCTTCTATGTAATGTAATCACTTGTACAGAAGATTTATTTGTATAAAATGTGTTGCCGATATTGGCGCTTGGTGCCGTTTTTGCTATTTAATTATGTCATAGCGTGTAGTGTGTACTAGCAACGACGTGTTACTATGTGTGAGTCACGTTGTTCTCTCCTTGAGTTACTCGTGACGTGGCTAGCCGGAGCAGGTAACTCTGACCTGCGGAGCGTTGGAGCTCGGTTGTCCGAGGCGTAGGGAGGCGTCCCTTCCTGCCTGCGTAGAGGACTGAGTGCCTGTTTAGTCATTCGTAATAGAAAGAAAAAAGGCGATAATAATAATAAGAAGAAATATGACTTTCATTAAACTTTGAAGAAAGTTACATGAATTTTGTCACGGAGACAAATATTTCTTTAGTTTTGCTATGTTCCATGGGTTAGGAAGATGGTTTCCTCCCATGGTTTCCAGGCGATAAGCCCCCCCTGGGAGTGCTTCATAGATCCCATATGGACCTTCCCAGTTGGGTCCGAGTTTGCCTTCCGCGGGGTTGACCCTGTTGTTGGCGACTTCCCTCAGTACCAGGTCTCCGACACGCAGTGTGCGGTTTTTTACCTTGGTGTTGAAGTAATTCGCTATCCTCTGCTTGTACGCTGCCATTCGGATTAGTGCTGTCTCCCTCATCTCTTCGGAGATGTCCAAGGAGGCTTGGCGCTGTGCCTGGTTCTGCTGTTCCTCGTAGTAGAGGACTCTGTCGGAGGCTGCTCCGATTTCAGCGGGGATCATGGCTTCACAGCCGTAGGTCAAGGCGTATGGGGTTTCCTTGGTTGCAGTCTATTTCGTAACACGGTAAGACCACAAGACCGAGGGCAGTTCATCTACCCATCTTCCTTTGGCGCTGTCCAGGCGTTTTTTCAATCCCTTGAGGATAATCCGGTTTGCCAGCTCCGTTTGTCCATTTGTGGCGGGGTGCTCCACGGATGTGGTCTTCAGCCTCATGTGGTAGTTCTCACTGAACTCCCGGAACTGTTGGCTAACGAATTGGCGCCCATTGTCAGTTATCAGAGTGTGTGGGATGCCAAAGCGAGTAATTATATTTTTCATGACAAACTTGGTTATTGCCGCCGAGGTGATGGACGCTAGGGGCTTTGCCTCTACCCACTTGGTGAAGTGGTCGACGGCGACAACCAAGAATTTTTGCTGGTTAGTGGCCTGTGGAAATGGCCCCAAGATGTTTATGCCCCATACATCGAATGGCCACGGCGCTTGCAGAGGATGCATATCCTCGGCCGGCTTGTGTATGATGTTTCCGTGGCGCTGGCACTTATCGCATGTTTTCACAAGTTTGTCCGCATCCTTGATGATCCCGGGCCAGTAGAAGCCTGCTTGGAGCGTTTTTCTCTTCAGGGTTGCCGGGGCCTGGTGGGAGCCACATACCCCCTCGTGTAGCTCGCGGAGGATGTAGCTGGCCTCCTCCGGGGGAACACATTTCAGTGACGGGGATGAGAATCACTTCTTGTAAAGGGTTTCGCCGGATAGGAAATACCTGGCGGCTCTTCTTGTTAGGTTCCTCGCTTCTGTCCTGTCGGCGGGGAGGGTACCATCCTTGAGGTATGCTACGATTGGCGTCATCCAGGTAGATATTCCATCAATCTGGTTTACTCCCTCCTCGTTGATCGAGGGTTGCTCCAGAGTGGTACAGATGATGGAGTCCCTACCTGCTTTGTTGGGCTTATTGGCCAGCTTTGCCAACTTGTCGGCGCGGGAGTTCTGGTCCCTGGGGACGTGTCGGAACTCGACCTTTTGGAACTTGGCGGCTAGGCGCTGTGCTTTGGCATGGTACTTGAGGATGGTTTCCTCCTTGGTCTCGAATTCTCCCTTAATCTGTTGGACTACCAGCTGGGAGTCACTGTTGACGGTCAGCTCCTGCGCATTTACCGTGAGGGCCAGCTCCAAAGCTGCTAGAAGAGCTTCGTACTCCGCCTGGTTATTGGTAGCCAGGAAGCGTATTTCGATGGACTGCTCGATGATCATCCCGTCTGGTGCCTCAAGGATAACCCCGGCTCCTTACGATTTACTCGAGGAGGCACCATCCACATGTATCACCCAGGTGCTACTGAGTACCTCCGGCGAGGTCATCTCGGCAACAAAATCCGCCAGGGCCTGCCCTTTGATGGCTCTGCGAGGTTGGAACATGAGCCCGAACTCGGAGAGCTCAATGGCCCAGTAGGATAACCGTCCGGCGTATACTTCAATGTTCTTTCCGAGGTGGTCCCGGAAGAAGAGGTCCATCATACGCTGATAGGTGGCGCCGGCGTTTTTCAGGCCGAATGGCATGACCTTATAACAGAAGACCCCCTTGTCCGTGATGAAGGCTGTCTTCTCCACATCCCGCGGGTCCATACGGATTTGATTGTATCCGGAGAAGGCGTCGAGGAAGCTTAGTGTAGCATGGCCACTGGTTCCGTCGACAAGTCTGTCAATGCTAGGCAACGGGTACGGGTCTTTTGGACACGCTTTATTCAAGTCGGAAAAGTCGACGCACATACGCCATTTTCCGTTGGCCTTCTGGACGAGGACCACGTTGGACAGCCATGTTGGGTACTTGGTCTCGCGGATAAAGCCTGCCACCAGCAGCTTGTCTACTTCTTCTCTGGCCGCTTGCTGGCGCTGCTGGCCAAAGTTCCTTTTCTTCTGGAAGACGCCAGGTCTTCCGTCGACGTTGAGGGAGTTACAGATGATGTTTGGATCAATCCCCGGCATGTCTGATGCCGACCATGCGAAGATGTCCCTGTTCCGGAACAGGAACTGAATCAACTCTTCTTTTTCAGATGGAGGGAGTGTGGCGTAGATGTTCACGGTTTGCTCCGGCGCCCCGGGGAAAGCCACTGCCTCCATTTCATCCGAGGGCTGCGGGTGATTCTGGGGGATCTCATCCCTTAGGTCGACAATTTCGCAGTTCATCACTGCATGTTCTTTCTCTTTTCCTTTCTCCGAGGAGGATGGTGGGGGATTCTGGGTCGCTTCCCGGTTTGCTTCAGGTTTGGCCAAGCTGGTGGCGTAGCACTGCCTGGCCACCTCCTGGTTTGCTCGTACTTGACCCACGCCATGTGGAGTGGGGAACTTCATCAGCAGGTGGGCCGTGGATACCACGACTCGGGCAGCGTTCAGAGAGGGCCTGCCTAGGATGGCGTTGTAGGCAGAGGGTGTTTTCACGACGACGAAGATGGTCGGGATGCAGACACACTTCGGGTCTTCTCCCAGCGTAAGATTCAGTTCAATCATCCCCTCCACGGGGACCTGGGCTTCGGAAAAGCCTATCAGGTGCTCGTTGAAAGGGGAGAGTTGCTCTCGGGAGAGACCTATGCTTGAGAAAGCATCCCAAAACAGAATGTCAGCCGAGGATCCCTGGTCAACTAGGATCCTTTTGACGTTGTACCTCCCCACCCCGGCTGTGATGACCATCGGGTCGCATTCCTCGGAATCGACGTCTGCCAACTCCTCATCAGTGAATATTATCGGTTCCCCCTGAGGTACGTGGGGCTTCTTCAGATAATCCAGTTTCATGACAGATCTCCTCATCCGTTTTCGTGACTGCGGACCCCTCCTCCGCCGGTCTACTCCGCCAGCGATGACGTTAATGGTTCCCAGCATCTGAGAACCCGAAGCACTTCCTCCTGCTCCCCCCTCCGGGGGTCTATCATCACGACGAGGCCTTTGCTGTCGGCCTTGGTCCCTGCCCTGGGGGTCTTTGTCGTCGTCTCTCCGCTTGTTGTCTCGCTTCACATATTTCCCCAACCATCCGTTCTGGATCAGGGCCTCGATCTCGTCTTTCAACGAGATGCATTCGTCGGTAGTGTGGCCATGGTCCCGGTGGTACTCGCAGTACCGGCTTTGGTCTTTAGGTCTGTCGCCAGGGCGTGCGTTCCTTGGGGTAAGGACAGGGAAGATTCCGAGTCCTTGGGACTCTGCTAATATCCGGGACTGTGAGACGGTGAGGACCGTGTATACGTTAAACCGTGCCCGAGAGGCCGTCGGCTGTCTGTTGCTACCCCTTTCTTGCTGGGGGTGCTTTGATCTGTCCTGCCGGGGTGGGTCCCGGCGGCGCTGGTCTCCACGGTATTGCTGCTGTGGCTGCTTGCCGCTAGAGCTCATGTTTGCGAACCTGTTCTTCTGGGAGGTGAACGCGTCCTCCTTGATAATGAATTCCTGAACCTTCGATAACAGCTCCTCCAACGAGCTGGGATTCATGAAAGCCAGCTCCTTGTGTGTCTGCCCGGGGCGGAGGCCTGCCTGGAAGGCGTGCACCGCCACACTGTCCTCTAGGTCTTTTACTGTGAGGCACTTCTGGTTGAACCGGTGCAGGAAGTCACGGAGAGACTCATGTTCTCCCTGGTGGACGTCGGCCAGGACAGACGCCGGTTGCGTATATACCACACTGGTGGCAAACCTCTTTTTGAACAAGTTCTCCATGTCTCTGAAGCTGTGTATGCTGTCATTCGGAAGTTTGGAGAACCAAATGAGACCTTCTCCCACAAGTGTGGTCGGGAATAGCTTGCACTTCTTCCCCTCTGACAGGTTGGCAATTTGCATACAGGCGTGGAACTGCCGGAGATGATCATCCGGGTCTTTGGTACCGTCATAACGGGGCAACTTCATGGGCATCTTGAACCCGGCTGGCAGCTCGTCCTGCTGGATATGGGGTGCGTAAATCCCGGGAGATGGCATCGGGGGCGCCGGGGGTGTCGCGCCACCGTTGAAGGGCCCGATGAGGGGTTGGCAATCACTGCGGAGTTGGAGGATGGTAAGTGTTTAGCCAGAAGATGCCACAGTTCACGAGGCACATTCCACTGTTGCATTGAGGATTCCGGCAATCCCTGGGAGGCAGTGGCCTGATTCGTCCTTGCTGGTTCGTTTCGTCCTTCATGGGAAGATTCCCCTCCCCGAGCTGATAACGTAGCTGCCGGGGAGAGATGTGTGTCAGGAATGATGTGACACTCTGGCGGAGGGGACTCGTTTGTTTCTTACACCTGCTTTCCTCTGGAGCTAGAGTTGGTCATTTGACTGAAGCGCTTCTCCATGAACTGATTGAATTGTTCCTCCATGTTTCGGCGTAAGGAGGCCATGTCGGCTACGTGTGCAGCCCTTGCCTACCGGAGCTCAGTCTGAATGATCTCGCGTATCTCGGCTGTATACGGAGATGGGGCCACGGGAGTCTCTTCGTCCTCGTGCTGATGGAAGCCAGCGAGAGAAGTCAGCGGTGTAGGGGTTCTCTCGCTTTGCGACATGGGTCCCGGAGCACTCCGGGGAGAGAACCTGGGGTCACGCTCATGTGCGGCGTCTCCCACTTGTTGAGGGTGATCTCTCGAATGGCTCGACCCCGGAGGAGCGTTTGCTGGGCTCGGGGGCAGCTGGTTCTCATTATGGGGTTCCATTGCCGAGAACGTCGTAGCTTGAGTTCACTTGAGTTCACAGTGGATACAACAACAAGGGGTTAGCGCAGAATACAAGTATGACCTCCACGTAGAGCCGTACCAGGGTCTCTCGGGGGTTGAGCAAAAGAAACAAAACCGAGAATAACTTGTTCGGAAAGAGAAAGTTATGAACAGAAGTCGGAGCAGAAAGTTGCAAAGAGTGTAGGGGGGAGCAGTGTGGAGTTCGTGGAGGAACTCTCTTCCCTATGAGGTGCTCCCCGTCGAGTGTATGTGTCTTAGCAACAGCTAAGCAGAAGGGGGGAGAGATAACCGGAGTTTCCTCATCTCTCCCGACAGTCGGCGCCAGTGAAAACTACAAAGCTGGATTAGTGTAAATCTAACCTTGAGTTCACAGTTGAGGGGCAGTCTCCGGTGGTTTGAGGTCGTCGGATCCTGCAAGCAAGAATGCACAGGGGGTTCCCTGCGATTCTCCTCCGATGCTTAAGTTAGAGAGAGAATAATGGAGAGTTGAGTTTTTTTGAGTGAGAGTCGTTACCTTAGAAAAGGCTCCCCTTTTTCCTTTTATCCTCCTTCCCTTTTGTCCCATGTTCGTACGAGGTCTCCCTGAGACGTTAGAGGTGTTCTCGGGATGTGTGAGGAAAAAAGGGGGTTGGTGTAGCTTTCTGCTTTTTGATGTGACAGCTATCACTGTCAGGGTACGGTGGGATGTCCAACCTTCCCTCCTGGTTGTCAGTGATAGCCAAGAGTGCTTTTCATTGTTTGGTCTGCGCGCAGGGGGCATTTCGGTCCTTTTGCGTGTCCTTCTTGTCCTGTCACGTGCTTTCAGGGATCTTTGCATTTAATGCCAATATCTTGGCATTAAATGCTTGAGTGGGAGGGTACCTGCTTGGGTTGCCTCCTCGCCGGATATCTCTTGTGTTCTTGATATTAATTCCGAGGAGCGATTACGAGGAGTGTATATCACAAACTATATAGCATCTCAAGCATAAATCGTTAATCCTCCAATCTTGGTTCTGATTCTGACTGTATCAAATTATTACAAAGCTTTAGTTTTGGAAGGCAAGCTATCTTTCACGAGCAGATGGACCTCAACTTATTACGTCAACGGTCAACTACCTCCACACTTGCTAATTACTATATGAATTTTTCGGGATTGTAGCATTTCCTTTTTTATACATTTTTTTTGGAGTCAGAGAGAGAAAAGAAGAAAAGAGAGAAATATAGATTTCATGAAATAAAAATGATAAAAGCAATCAGAGAAGAAAGTAATATGCTGAAAAATATTCAGTGATTCATTCAATATTCTTGCAGGGATATATACACTTAATGAGGGAAAAGTAGCACATATGTGTCTACACCTCATTGGCCTGAAGAAAGACTAAAAAAGCTACTAGAACAATCTAAAACAGGAAAAAAGAGCAGTACACCTATACTAACTAATTACACTTTTAATACTAAAAATAATACAGTTGTACAAAGATTATTAATAAATTAAAAACACTAAACTTAACATCCCCTCCTCAAGTAGGCAATGGTTGAGAAACAAGGCCTAACTTGGACACTAAAGAGCTAAATTGCGAACGAGCTAATGATTTTGTAAAAACATTTGCAACCTGATTCTGTGTTGGGATGTGCTGGGGAAGGATAAACTCTTCTTTGAACTTTTCCCTTACCACATGGCAGTCTCTTTCAATATGTTTTGTCCTTTCATGATAGACTGGGTTAGCTGTGATATGGAGAGCCGACTTGTTGTCACACCATAGTGGTATAGGTTTAAGAGTTTTAATTCCAAAATCAAGCAACAAATAATCAACCCGCTGCAGCCCACAAACTGTATCCGCCATGCTCCTTTACTCTGCTTCACAGGAGGATCTTGACACTGTGGGCTGCTTTTTTGTCTTCCAAGATACAAGATTGGCACCTAAGAAAATGCAATATCCACTAAGAGATCTCCTAGTGATTGGGCAAGAGGCCCAATCACTGTCACAATATGCCTCTAAATAAAAAGGAGATGATGAAGTGTAAAATAAACCCAAATCAGCTGTGCCCTTTAAATATTTAACAACATTTGATGCAGCTTCCATATGAGTGACACAGGGAGCATGAACATACTGACTCAACTACTGTTCAGAGTGCATGATGTCTGGGCGTGTAAGATTTAGGTAGAGAAGTCTACCTATCAATCTTCTGTACTGTTCTGCATCATCAAGAGCGGGTGAATCAACTTGAAATTTATGACCTTTGTTAAGTGGGACATCAACTATAACTGCATCAGTCAAGTGAGTATCAGCAATGATGTCTTTAATATACTTTCTTTGGCACAAGAAAGTCCCTTCAGCACTTCTTGAGATTTCTACCCCAAGAAAATATCGGGCATACCCAAGGTCCTTGATGGTAAACATAGAATCCAGAAACTGTTTTACCTGCACTATATCAACCTCACAACAACTAGTAATCAAGACATCATCAACATAGACAATCAATGCCATAAAACCTTTAGGACTGGTCATAGTAAACAAGCAATAATCATTATGTGATTGTTTGAAGCCATAATTGAGTATTTGAGTTGTAAATTTTAAGTTCCATTCCCTAGAGGCTTGTTTCAAGCCATATAAGGATCTCTTTGATTTGCATACTTGTCCTTCTTTAGATTTATTATATCCTTCTGGTGGTTGTAAGTACACTTCTTCCTTGAGGTAAGAATGCGTTATTATTGTCTAATTGATGAATACCCCACCCATTGCTAGTAGCAATTGCAATAAACAGTCTAACCGTCACAACTTTTGCCACTGGAGAAAAATTATCTAAATAATCAATCCCAGCTACTTGATTGTACCATTTGGCCACTAATCTGGCGTTGTATCTATCAACACTCCCACCTTCCTTAGTTTTAATTTTATAGACCCACTTTGACCCTATTGCCTTCTTCCCTGTAGGTAAATCAGTCAGTTCCCAGGTCTGGTTATCCTCTAAGGCCTTTAATTCACTATTCATGGCATCTACCCATTCCTGTTGTCTGACTGCTTGCCTATATGTATATGGTTCTTGTAACTTAGACACATTTATCATGAATGTAGCATGTTCAGCAGTAAACTGAGAGAAAGAAGTATCATGCAGAGAGAAATTTGTAACATAATCAGTAAGCCATGTAGGGTGTGTTTTATGCGTGTATTGGTTCTATGAGTGGTAGCGTGTTCTGCAGTGGGAATGATATTTGAAGGGTTAGAATGATTGGGTGGACTGGGACAAAACCAGAAGTATTTAAAGATGGTGATGATGTAGTTGTAGGTAAGGGTGAAGGTAAAGTATGTGAGATATCTGTAGTGGCAGCAGTTGGTACATCTAGCTGTGTCAAAGGTGTATGAGGTAAATGTTGGGAATCCTAGGCACCTATCGCAGCGGAAGCAAAATAAAAACGAAAAAAAAATGCGCCTAGGTCCTAGAATTCTTGAACGGATCCGCTAGCAGAATTTAAAACTTTTAGATAGTGGTATACCTCACGAGTTTCAATCTGACGGTTGAACAAGGCGAATCCAAGGAGCCCACTCCCAGCGTTCTCCCTCTGCCAGTAATCCACACGAACAGTTTCTTTGAACACCGAGGTGTTAGCCTTCAGTTCTTTTCTCCAAAAGAACTAGGGACCAATTTACAGACCTCTGAACTCAAGAAGTCCTTCTTGAAACAGCAATCGAGGTGGCGCTTAGAAGAAACCCCCACAAGAACTCCTTCTTGCCTTTTCTTCTCTCACAAACCCTAATTATGGAGTTTAATCGATTTTTAATCGATTTTCCCTAACTCTTAGAGAAAAGTCGACTTTTCTCTCTCTTGGGTGCAAAGGTGCGATTTTCTCTCTCTCTTCAAGGAGGAAGAAAATCAAAACTAGGGTTGTATGCTTGCTTGCTTGGGCAAGTCGACTTGCCCATATATTTATAGACAAAAATTTGGTGATTTAATTATTCCTAAAATCAAGATATTCTGATAATATAATTATTTTAGGACTTGAATTTATAATTAAAATATTACCTTAATATTTTAATTTAAACTCAAATTGCAATCTTGGAGAATCAAATGAGAGATCAAATCTCTCATTAGGACCCACCAACTATGCGCCATCTCCCTCTCCCTTTTCCTTGGAATTTTATAAATCAAAAACTTTCCTTAATTTATGATTCACTACAGGTCTAAGGCATCGCTACAGGCGTACAAGGAGAGGCAAGCTGATGACTAAACCCATGCAAGACTCTCCGGGTCGGTCCAGCAACTCGTAACCACCTTACGTAATCGCACCATGACACTCGTCCCAGCATCTAGTGCATGCATCTCTATGCACCGAGGTCATGCTGGTCTTAGTTCATTTTCGTCCCCACGAAAACAATCGACCAGGGACAAATTTAGATTAATTATCTCATAATTAATCATGGACGTTATCATAGTAAACATGCTTATAACATGATAACACATTAATTTATCTTCCATAAATTAATAATATGTTCACAACATATTTACATAAAATGATTGGCCCTATGGCACAATCTCCAACAGTAAAGTGTTTTCTGGTGGTACTTGTTCATCAAGGAAAATGGGTAAAGGTAAGACATTAATTTGTGTAGTAGTAGATTGAGAATGAAAAGGGAAGGTATCCTCATAAAATTTGACATCACGGCTAATAAGTATTTTATGATTAATAAGATCATAAACTTTGTAACCTTTTTGCCCTGTGACATAACCAATAAAAATGCACTTGTGTGCTCTTTCTGTGAATTTATCCTTATGAGGGTTAGTGTTTGGCACATAGCATAAACAACCAAAAGTTGAGGTAGGAATAGGAAGGTGAACGACCATGAAAAATTTCAAATGGAGATTTCCAATCAAGTATGGCAGTAGGTAGTCTATTGATGAGGTGTGTTGCTGTGAGTATACTTTCTACCCAAAATTTTTCACTCTCAGAGCGAACCACCATGGCAAAAGTTTTACTAACAGTAAGAAGTGGTTCTAAATTATGGATTTGACTCCTAATTAACTCAAAATCAGAATTCAAACCCGTAAGAAACTGTAAAAGTCTAGTGGAAGCAGTTAAATCCTTCATTTTAATGGTCATATCACATGTGCATCGAGTGCATTTCCAAACAGGCAGAGGTGAAATACGATCTAACTCATCCCAAGCCTTATAAAGCTTATTATAATAAGCAGTGACAGTATGAGTACCTTGCTGCATTGAGCTAAGTTCGCGCTGAATTTTGTAGAGCTGTGGTCCTGAGTTGATGCCATAACGTTCCCCTAATTCATCCCAAAGACGCTTAGCTGAAGGACAATAAATCAGAGTATCATCAATCTCCTTTGAAATGGAATTGATAATCCATGACTTAATCATGGAATCCACCTTCTTCCATCACTTTAAATCCTTCTCAACCTCTGGCGGCGGCAAAGACCCATCGATAAAAACAATCTTGTCCTTAGCTTCGAGGGATGTTTTGATGGCAATGCTCCATGTAAGATAGTTTGGGCCTGTGAGATGTGAAGTAACAAGGGACATTCCAGGATGATCAGAGTTATAGAGCACAAGGAGACCATCTTCGACACGTTGAAGGCTACCCCCTGTTCCCTCATGTTTAGTTGTGGTTGCAGACTGTGACATTTCTTCCATTGCTCAGCAGTCAATAGAAAAAAGACGCAAAAAAGGAAAAGTAGGGTTTAATATATTAGCTAAAACTCTTGCTCTGATACCATGATAAAAGCACTCAGAAAAAAGTAATATGCTGAAAAATATTTAGTGATTCATTCAGTATTCTTGCAGGAATATATACACTTAATGAGGGAAAAGTAGCACATATGTGTCTACACCTCATTGGCCTGAAGAAAGACTAAAAAAGCTACTAGAACAATCTAAAACACAAAAAAAAAAAGAAAGAGAGAGTTGTACACCTATACTAACTAATTACACTTTTAACACTAAAAATAATGCAGCTGTACAAAGATTATTAATAAACTAAAAACACTAAACTTAACAAAAAATATATAAATCTCACATTTTCTCTTTCTCTATTTTGTTTCTCTCTCATATTCTACAAGAAATGCAAAAAAGTGAGTTTTCTAGAGGATCTATTTCGAATTTTTCATAGTTACTTTTTTTAGTGTGGCAATAGAAATTTTTTTCGTAATAAATAACTTGTAGATTATTTTAATTCTTAATATTCCTTTCATTCTTCAAACAAAATTAGTCAAATAGATAAATTTTGGTAGAACAAATGAAGTATACAAACTTATAATTTGTCCACGTTTAAATTAATCACAAAAAGTGGGAGAAAACTTGTAAGAGATATTATAGTTAATAAGATTATAAATGAGCGAACTACTTTTTTAATCTTTGAAAGATGATAAGCTAATTATTTTGCTTTCAATTTAACCCCTTTAAAGTTTGACTTCTTCACTTTTTTCCTTCAAGTAAATTATTCCTTTCCAACATGCATTTCCATATCTGTTAATTAAGCAGGGATGTAAATATGTAATTAATTAACTTCTCAATTTGGTCATTTTAAAAATAAAAAAAAAAAAAGAGAGAAATTGTCAACCAATAAAAATTAATCATCTTCAATAAACGAGAATACTAATTTCATCTAAATTAAAATTATTTAGTATAATTAGCATTCACTTTAATTTATATATGGCTGCCTATAAACTTCTACTATTCCAGCTATGAACTTTTGCCAAAACAGTGATTCACACATCGGTGAATAGGACCCATAGCCCCATATATAGTAGGGGTGACAATTTGGGTGGATAATTAGGTATCCGTCTGAATTCACACATAAAAAATATCTGATATATATTTGGTATTTGATAGATACCGGATATTAGATATGGTACAAGTAGCAAAAAGTTAAAAAAAATTATTGGTTATCGAGTGAATATAGATATCGTAGTAAAATTCGATATACGTCTGAAATGAATAGATAGTTAGGGTATTCGGTATCCAATACTCCATAATATTAATATTTTATTATATTTTAATTAGTTTATTTTAGTTAATGGATGGATACTATGTATCATATATTGAATATATTCAATTATTGAAGTAAGATATCATATCATATATTCATGATTTTCGAGTATTTTGACTACTCGTCAGATATTAGATATCGGATAGGATTCAGATACGAATAACTAATTTTATTCAGATACGAATAACAGATAGTATGAAATAGATTTAATGGTTATAGATATGGATAGTGATAAAATAATCATTGTCATTTATAATATTTATATTGCTATGGAAGCGTAAATTTTTTCCCGTTAAAGTGTAAATTTTGTCTTATATCTTTTGCTCAATTCTCAATTTGATCTTGTATATTTTTTTGTTGCACTTTTGGTTTAATATCTTTGGGTCATATCCCAATTTGGTCACATGCATTTTTTTTGTTACAAATTTGGTTTCATATCTTTAGGTCAAGTGTACAAATTTGGTTTCATATCTTTGGATCAAGTGCAAAATTAGTTTTATATTTTTGAATCAGGTGGAACTAATGACAAAACCATTTACAAAAAATGAAACAAAAAAGGTATAAGACCAAATTATGAATTGAACAAAAGATATGAGACCAAATTTATACTTTGACAATTTTTTTTCTTAAGTATGGTATTAATATATTAAGGCCAAAGTGCGAATTTGGTCCTGTAACTTTGCTGCAGTTCCCAAATTAGTCCTATAACTTTTTTTGTCTCGAATTTGATCCTATAACTTTGCTCCAGTTCCCAAATCAGTCCTATAACTTTTTTTGTCTCGTATTTGGTCCTGTATCTTTTCTCCAGGTCCCAAATCAGTCCTATATCTTTTATTTTTCTCAATTTTGGTCCCATATGTTTTGAAAACCTCTCACCGTTAGTTCTCTGTCATTTTTAAATTATAGCTTAGTCCTGAAAACATCAAGTTCCTTTCACTTTAGTCCCTGACTATCAAAATAAAAGTGATAGAGCATCCTTGAAGATTCTCAAACCTTACATCTTAGTCCCTAATCCATGAATTCTTCATGAAATGGAATAGAAATGCAAAAACAACACAAATTAAAGCAAATGACAGATGGACCAAAACTGAAAACGCATAAAATTTAAAACCCACCGGAAAACGTACGGAAATCGACGAGAAACTCAAAAACTCATCCAAAAACTCCAATTCTCACTGAAATCTCTCTCAAATAATCGTCCTCAAATGCTTTAAGAAAGAATTTTAAAAAATCCACACTTTTGAGGAGGGAGGTGATAGAAGATTTTCTTACATTTGGTGATTCCGAGAGAGAAGTTCTAAAATCCCTTACATTTCTTCTATCACCTCCCTCAAAAGTTTGGATTTTTTAAAATTCTTTTTTAAAACATTTGAGGGCGATTATTTGAGTGAGATTTCATTGAGAATTGAGGTTTCTGGATGAATTCTTGAGTTTCTCGGCGATTTTCGTACGTTTTTCGGCGAGTTTGAGCATTTTCTGGTGGGTTTTAAATTATCTACGTTTTCAGTTTTGGTCCCTCTGTCATTTGGTTTAATTTGTGTTTTTTTGTATTTCTATTCCATTTCATGAAGAATTCATGTATTAGGGACCAAGATATAAGGTTTGCGAATCTTCAAGGATGTTCTTTCACTTTCATTTTGATAGTCAGGGACTAAAGTGAAAGGGACTTGAAGTTTTCAAGACTTAACTGTAATTTAAAATAGACGGAGGACTAATAGTGGGAGGTTTTCAAAACATATGGGACCAAAACTGAGACAAAAAAAGATATAGGACTGATTTGGAACCTGGAGCAAAGATACAGGACCAAATACGAGACAAAAAAAGTTATAGGACTGATTTGGGAACTGGAGCAAAGTTATAGGACCAAATTCGAGACAAAAAAAGTTATAGGACTGATTTGGGAATTGCAACAAAGTTATAGGACCAAATTCGCACTTTGGCCATATATTAATTACTTATTTATCCGTTTTACAATTTGGACAATGATTAATCTTTATTTAAGATAAGATTATTGGAGTAAAATTCAATTTTCTCAACAAAAATTTCTCCTAAAGATATACACTAAATTTGGTATATATATCGATAGATTTGGACTATATATTAAGCATCAACACTACACCTTCATATACATGTAGTGATTAGTGAATCTCTTAAGTGATCCCTGGCCCCCATAAGGGAAACACATCTTTTATCCCTTATAATCTTAGTGCATGAAGTTCAATCTTTAAAAGAAAGTAGTTCAATAGGATTAATTAGTTCATCAACTCATAAATGAATTGTTGATTATAATTTGGAAACCCCACCCACAAGCAAGGTTTCAATATTTGTAAGTAAACTACAAAAGCTTCGTTCAAAGGTAAGGTGAATGAAGAGGTTGACTACACACACACAAATATATATATTGATCACACAAAGACCAGTGCTAGTATATATATTGAGCAAGTTGAAGGATCTTATTTCTTTTTTACCTTATTGTTTTTCATTTTCCTGTTATAAGTCTTTTAAGTAGTTGAGTACCAAGAGACCCAAATTAAGGAGAATAAATAAAATATGATGAGAGAATTGTTTTGAAAGAAACTAACAACAAAGACGTTGGATTAAGGAGCAATGTCAGTTGCCTTACTTTATGCCTACACAACCATGTGCGAATCCGATGACTCACCTAATTAAGGTAAATTATACTTTGACACTCTGTAGTTTAGTCATATTTCACTTTAGTACCTTGTGGTTTAAAAAACGACATTTTGGTACCCTGTGATATTCTCCATTAACACTTTGGTACCCTTTGGAGCTATTTTGTAATTTTAACTATAACAAGTTTTGCAAAAATTACATATTGACCTCAAAATTTTTTTAAAGTTTTCATTTTAGTCCCTAGATAATATGTATCCAGGGACCTATTTTTAATTTTCTAAAAAAGTTTTGGGGTCAATATATAATTTTTGCAAAATTTGTTATGGTTAAAATTATAAAATAGCTCCAAAGGGTACCAAAGTGTTAATGAAGAATACCACAGGATACCAAAATTTTATTTTTTAAACCACATGATACTAAAGTGAAATATGATTAAATCATAGGGTACCAAAGTGTAATTTACCCTTAATATTATGCACTCTCTATATATATTTATACCCTTTCACATTATATTAATTATCATCATTAACCTAAAATTTTAGTATACAATCCGATCCTTAAGTGCTTCAATATAAATATTAATATATAAAAAGTGTCTAAAAATAATCTTGCATTTTTATTATGTTTATGAGATAATCTGCAAACATTTATGTGTAAGTGAATAGTGAATGTAATAACTATAACTATATAAGGGAGTGGATGGTTCCTTCTCGCACGCCGAAAGAGGAGGTGGTATATATATATAGATCTGATATATACTTTTATTATATGAGAGTGAAGAAGCAAGCTTGTGAAAATTTTGTTGACACCCAAATGATTTGTGTTTGATACATATATAATTTGGGTAACACAGAGAGGACTTTCATGAGCATCAGTGCTTCCATGTGGGGGTATAATATATAGAAAGATTCTTTGAAGTTTTTAAAATTATTTATGAAATTCAGTTAATTATAATTATTAATTAATTCACTTATTCATTAGTCATAATCGTTTGTATATATATGAGTGTCAGTGTTGGCAAGCCGGTGTAAAAGATAAGTTCCTTAAAGTGTATCAAAAAAAAAAATATTCCTTTCATAATTCTTACTGAAATTTATCTAATTACAACAGTTGATTTTTTGTTATGATTAATTTTACTAATCACAGTCATTTATTTTTTTATTTTTCATTTTAGACATGAATCTTATACAAGATACTAATAAATAGTGTTGGGGATTTGTGCAAATTTGTTGTATAGAATTTAGCTAGAGTCGCGTCACAAAAACACTATCCTTAAGAGTTTATTCCGCGGTACTCTCTAGGATTATATTAAACGAACTCTTCTTGTTGATCTCTTTTTATGATACAACAAGGCCATAGAACAACAAAAGATACGAATTCAGTAAGTTAGGTCAAATGAGTCCATCAAAATAGCCATTATAAAGGTAAAAACCATCCGAGCTAATAAACACAGTTTAATCATATATTAAATTGTTTTATTACTCATAAACTGATTTAAAAATTAATTTAATCACCCTTAATATGAGACTTTTATTTAACATACTCAAATATTATAATATTATATAATTTATGATATTCCCAACAAATACGGTTGATCAAGCATTGGGTTGGGTTCACCTTGCAAGTTCTTCGAATTTACATATTGGATTAATTTTATAATTTTGAAATTGCACTC
>QANZ01025164.1:23366-37578 GCA_003254925.1 Chamaecrista fasciculata | reverse complement strand
TGTTAACACAGAATTAAAGATCATTTTGTGAAGTAACAAACCTATATTAAAAAAAATTAACAATTAAATTAAAAATGAGTAAATGATTAATTTCCTTAAAAGTATTTATAGTTATGCGAAACATTTCTAAATTTTAGTTGATACGATATATTTCCTTGAAACAATAAAATCTCAAATAATAGATCAACCACTCAAAGCATTTTGCAAGATTGCCTAGCTAGAATTAAATATTAGGGCTTTTAACCTAATAAATCCATCTCGTCATTGATGATTTGACCATGGCACCAAAGAATAAAAAAAAGATTATTTTACTTCTTGTGTCATCAGTCACATCACGAACGTATATGAAATTGCTTAACACTTCCATTTCTGTCACTATATAAGCATAGCGTCTCCAATTTCCAAGGCAACTTCCTTGGTTCTCTGCTCTTCCATCCTCTGGTATTGTCGCTCTCTTGAATTTCTTTATCGCATTCTTGTCCATTCATATTCAGGATAAATTTTCGTACATTGCATGTTTCTTTCACTACAATCTATATATGGAACTCACACATGACAAAATGTGGAGACTGTGTAGCTCTTGAATAAGTTGACTTAGCAATAGATAGGTCTAATTAACAGAGAATATACTTATTGTTGTGATTTTTAGGGTTGATGAGTGGGCGTGTTGGTGACGAGGTTGAAGTATTGAAGAAGGCAATAATGGAGGAAGGAAGAAGCATTGAGTCTTCAGGTGGAAACCATAGTTCAATATATATTCATAAAGTGGGAGCTCCTCCTAAGCAGAACCTTGTGAAGGAGATCAAAGATGCTATGAGGGAGACTTTCTTCTCAGACAATCCCTTACGCCATTTCAAACATCAGCCTGCTCCAACACAGCTTCGTCTTGGCCTTCAAGCTCTTTTCCCAATTCTTGATTGGGGCACTCATTACAATTTCACTAAATTCAAAGGTGATCTTATTTCTGGACTCACCATTGCCAGCCTCTGTATTCCCCAGGTAATAATCTATAATTAATACCTCAATTCTCTTCAATCGTATTATTATCATATATATGTGTGTGTTTAAATATGGGATTTGACCCCATCAATATGATTGCATACACAGGATATTGCATATGCCAAGCTTGCAAATTTGGATCCCCAGTATGGACTATGTGAGTATTAATCGTCTTAATCGTCTTTTCCCCTTAAAGTCTTTTCATTCAAACATTAATCAAAAAAAAAATGTGAGTATTAATCATAACACCAGCACATAGTGTCTTTGTGAAATATGAAGTGTTACAAGTACTAGAGTGTGACCCTTTAAAGTTTTTAAGTATATGTACTCATTTAGGAGGGTGAGTCTTGGCGCAACGGTAAGATTGTTACCGGGTGACCAAGAGGTCACGGTTCAAATCCTAAAAACAGTCTCTCTGCAAAGTAAGAGTAACGTTACATACATCTTGACCTTCCCCAGACTCCACTTAGTGGGAGTCTCGTGCAATGGGCCGCCCTTGTACTGATTTAGGATTATGTTATGCATCAGTGTATGTGTTGGTGTTCATGTTAATTTCATCAATGTTGTTTGCAGACACGAGCTTTGTGGCTCCTCTTGTGTATGCTTTCATGGGAAGCTCAAGAGATATTGCCATAGGACCAGTTGCTGTGGTGTCTCTGTTGCTTGGAAGCATGCTCACAGATGAGATCAGTGACTACAAGAATCATGATTATGTCCGTCTTGCTTTCACAGCCACCTTCTTTGCTGGAATCACCCAAATGGCACTAGGCGTTTTCAGGTATATATCTATCTGACTTTCAAAATTGGTAAATGAGTTTGTGATTTATCAAGAGTCACAACAATTTAGAGAGTTCAAACTGTTCGGTTCAGTGTCATAACACTCCAACATATCTCTATCTTATCCCATTACATTCATTTAGTCATTGACACGCACTTCAACTCAAAATCACTGTGCTTTCTTTCTTCGTCTAAAACTCTTGTTGTGATGCAGACTTGGTTTCTTGATCGACTTTCTATCTCATGCTGCCATAGTGGGATTTATGGCTGGAGCTGCCATTACTATTGCCCTGCAACAGCTTAAAGGGCTACTTGGCATAGTCAAATTCACAAAGAAGACTGATATTGTTTCTGTCATGCGCTCAGTTTTCAGTTCAGCACACCATGGGGTACTCTAAAACTTTCTTTTATTAATTCATACTAATTGCTGGAATAGACGGGACAAAAATGCAAAATCATAAACTCACTGACATTTCCTATGTAATATCCTCTGATTTACAGTGGAACTGGCAAACCATAGTCATAGGAGTATCATTTTTGGCCTTCCTTATTACCTCCAAGTATTTGGTAAGAATCTCATTCATGGTTTTTTCTACCAATGCTTTAGAAATTCTTCCATTCAAAGTATCTGAATCTTTCTCTTATATTGGACAGGCTAAAAAGAAGAAAAAGTTCTTCTGGTTATCTGCAATGGCTCCCTTGACCTCAGTTATATTGTCTACTGTATTTGTGTACGTCACTCGAGCTGATAAAAAAGGTGTCGCAATAGTAAGTACATACTAAATATTTATCAAAAGATTTTTTTAACTTATTGCCTATATTTGGCCGACAGAAAAAAATTAATTGAAGAATCTTTTTCTTTTTTAAATTGTAACAGAGAACAAAATTTGACTTTGCGTTGCTTGTAAAATGGAACATGTGATCTATAATCTGATAATCAGAAACTTAAAATGATTTTTCAATTGCTAAACTAACCCTTCAAGAATTTTTTAGTAAAGAAAAATTCAAGTGTAGCATATGTCCTAAGTAGTGTAAACAAGCATAGGAATAAGTTTTTAAATCTGATGAAACTATGCTATTTCAGGTGGGCCATATAAAAAGGGGTGCGAATCCAGCATCTGCTAGTGAAATATTCTTCAGTGGGAAGTATCTTGGCCCAGGTATTCGGATTGGTGTGGTATCTGGAATGATAGCTCTCACGGTAAGAAAATTAGAAATGCTGCAGATGAATACTTATATCAGTGACAAAACATCCATTTGAAGCAAATTTAAAACCAAATTATGTGGAATGTAGGAAGCTATAGCAATTGGAAGAACTTTTGCTGCCATGAAAGACTATTCACTTGACGGAAACAAAGAAATGATGGCAATGGGAACAATGAATGTCATTGGTTCCCTCACTTCTTGCTATGTAGCCACAGGTATGAATTGAAAGAGAATAGAAATGTCTCATTCAACACTGATATATATGCTTTTTCAATACTTCTTAACTATGATGATGTTGATGCAGGATCATTTTCCCGGTCAGCAGTGAACTATATGGCTGGTTGTAGTACTGCTGTATCAAACATAGTTATGTCCCTTGTTGTGTTACTGACTCTGGAACTCATCACACCACTTTTCAAGTACACCCCAAATGCTGTGCTTGCTTCCATTATAATAGCTGCTGTGGTAGGCCTTGTGGACATTGAAGCTGCTGTTCTTCTGTGGAAGATTGACAAGTTTGACTTCGTGGCCTGCATGGGAGCCTTCTTTGGTGTCATCTTCAAGAATGTTGAAATTGGCCTTCTCATTGCGGTATGAAAGAAAAAAAGAGAGTGAAAAACAGTTATCTTGTATGTCTTTTCATAATCTGCTTAATTTATGTGTCTTTTGTAAATCAAGTCTATTTTTATCTAATTTAATTGATACAACTTGTTTACCAAGGATAGATATGCCAAACAAATCATGATAGTGAATTAATGAGATATGTATATTTAGTAATTACCCCACCTATATGTTTCATCTGAACCTTGTTAATGCAGGTGGTAATATCTTTTGCCAAGATCCTGTTACAAGTAACAAGACCAAGGACAGCAGTGCTTGGGAGGCTTCCAGAAACTTCTGTTTACAGGAACATCCATCAATACCCCAAAGCAATTCAGGTCCCTGGGATGCTAATTATCAGAGTTGATTCTGCAATCTATTTCTCTAACTCCAACTATATCAAGGAGAGGTGATTATTTACATTTCCATTCCCACATAAATCTCAGTTCCTTCCTTGAGTTTTTTACATGAACACTTTATATAATTATAAAAGCGACTGCTATTATGCATAAAAATTTTTTCCGTGGAAATTAGTATTAAGCTGATCCAAACACAACTTAATCACAATGCTAAAATTAAGTGAACAATCACAAGTTACATATAAGAGAATCCGAGAAACTTAGCTAGGGTGGGAACCTTCAGAAGTTTGATGTTCTTTTTAACCCGAGGTACATATAGTCATACAGAGACCTCAATGTTAAAAGTCAAGAGTCATGACAGTATAAAATCAGTTCATTTAATAGATAAGTAGTGGCCTAAAATGGTTACTGAAATCAACAATTGCAGAATTCTGAGATGGCTGGTTGATGAAGATGCACAGAAGAGAGACAACAACTTACCCAGAATACAGCATCTCATTGTAGAAATGTCACGTAAGGATTTCTACTGGAAACTTTTGCTAAATTCTTACTTTTTATTAATTAATTTAGGACAGTCTTGATGAAGGAATTGATTCATGGATTGATATTGTTGCAGCTGTGACTGACATTGACACAAGTGGCATTCATGCCTTTGAAGAGTTATACAAAAGCCTTCAGAAAAGAGAGGTCCAGGTAATACATGAATCGCAAATTCTACTCTTCTTGTATATCTGCTGAAATATCTTTTATTTGAAGATCAACATTAGGTCAATTAAGCCATATTGATTTCTAGTCCTATATGAAAACTACAAATTACAAAGTGCAAACTAACATGTTTGTGTATTTTTGTTTTCACAGCTTGTGCTGGCAAACCCTGGGACAATAGTAATGGAGAAGCTTCATGCATCTAAGTTCACAGAATTAATTGGGGAAGACAAGATATTTCTCACTGTGGCCGATGCTGTTGTCACCTTTGGATCAAAAGCTGAAGAACCTTGATTCTTAAACTCACATCAACCTACCTTTAGATATAGTGAATAGGTGGTTGAGAATTTAGATGCTATTCAATTGAAGGGAAAAAAAAGATGATGTTTCAGTTTTAACATCTAAGATATAAGGTATTTATATATGGCTAATATAGCAGTAAATGGTGGATAGAACATAAAGGAAAACTCAAGAGTATAAGGGTCATTTGATGTGTGTTAATGTGGTCATTTGATGTGTGTTAATATGAGAAAAACAAAAGTTGAGAGGAACAAAAAAAGGTAAAATCTCTGACCTGGCTTTTCATGCTAGTTTGTGGTTATCTTCTCAGGTAGAAAAACAGAGCAATTAGAAGCCAGATTACAGCTTCCTTGCTACTTTTGTTTATACGGTCATTTGTAATTCTGATGATTGATGAATACTTACAAAATAAATAAACAAAAGAAGTTCAAATCTTCATTTTGGTCCTCAAACTGTAATGTGAATTTTGTTTTCGTCCAACTTTTTTTGTTCTATTTTAATCCTCAAACCTTCCCATTTATTTTACCTTAGTCAAAATATAATTATGTCTACCTTTTGCTACTATTTTTAAGATCAAAGTGCAAATTTGGTCCTATATCTTTTGTTGAGTTCTCAATTTGATCATGTATCTTTTTTGTTGCAATTTTGGTCCAATATCATTGCAAAAAGTCCCAATTTGGTCCATTATCATTTTTGGCTCCATATCTTTTGGTCAAGTTACAGAATTGGTCTTATATCTTTGCAAAAGTATCAACTAAAAATATGAGATCAAATCTGCAACAAAAAAAACATATGGGACCAAATTGGGAACTGACTCAAAGATATGAGACCAAAAGTACAACAAAAATATATGAGACCAAATTAGAAACTGAGCAAAAGATATGGGATCAAATTTGTATTTGGCCTATTTTTAAATCAGATATTTGAGTTCAGCGATTTCTCTATCATATACATTAAGATTAACCATAATTACACGTTATTAAACAAAAGAATAATCCATAACTCGACTTTGATGGCTCCCAAAGTAAATGTTTAAAACGAAGCTCGAATGGTATCAAAATTCCATAATCCAGTTAGGAATCAATCACGATTTCTCATTCTTTGAGATCTGCCCTTGTGTCCCATCCTTCGCCTTCTCATGAATCCCTCGTGATCGTGAATCCCAATTCCAATCCCAATCCCAATCCCATTCCTTTCTTCTTCAGTGACGCTCGTCGTCCTCAACCCTAAAACTTGGCAATCGTACTGTTGGCGAAGACAAGGATCGGAAAGTGTCTCGTAGGCCGCATTAAGCAGCACAAGCATCCTCGTCGACTCCTCCTTCGCCGAGGCGTCGCGGCACACGTCCGGGTGGTGCCGGAGCGCCATGAATCGGTAAGCTCGCTTGATCTCCGCCGTGGTTGCACTCTCTGGGCTCACACACAGCATCTTGTAGAAATTGTTAGGGTTCGCATTATTATTCAATATGGTTGTCGAACAACATGTAATCGCCGAAACCCTCGTGGGATTCGATTGACGACGATTCTGTGAAAGTGGAGCAACGAGGGAGTGAAATGTGTTGGATGATGATGATGAAGTTAGGGATGAGAGATTCATCATTGTTGGTTGAAACTTCAAACTATTGCCGCCGCTGGCTTTGATTGAAATTTGAATCGTGTTAGAATGGGTGGTTCGTATATATACCAACGAGAATTGATAATTCTTTGAAGAGAACGCGTGCTAATTAGTATTATTATAATCTTAATCTGCATTCATGCACTAATTTATTTGATGTGACATTTAACTGCCTTTGACTAAATAAGCATGGCAATGAAGACTAAGTAAGTGAAGACTGAACACAGTGGAAGCTAATTTCGTAGAAGGAACATGTAGTATATCAATTTGTTATATCCTTTTCATAAATTTTAGGTCAAAGTGCCCTTTTAGTCCCATAATTTTTGCTCAGGTCTCAATTTGATCCTATATTAATTTTTGTTGCACTTTTGATTCTATATCTTTGCAAAAAGTTGCAAATATGGTCCCGTATCACTTTTGGTCTCATATCTTTTGGTCAGGTTGCATAATTGGTCCCATACTAAAAGTTTCACCGTCAGTCTCACCTAATTCAAATGTATGGGACCAATTCTGTATTTGACCCAAAAATATAAGACCAATTATGCAATCTGACCAAAATATGAGACCAATTATGCAACATGACCCAAAGATATAGGAGCAAAAGTGTAATACGGGACCAAATCTGCAACTTGAGCAAAAGATATGAGACCAAAAGTGTAACAAAAAAAGTTATGGGACCAAAAGTGCACTTTAGTCTCAATTTTATAATTAATCATATAAAAAAAAATCTCTTTATTTATTCTTTCTCTATCATACAATTATGATACTTTATTAAAAATACTTATGATAAATTTCTAATGAACAAATTTTGAAGTGTAGTTATACTAAAAATTAGAATCTGAATTAAGCAAGTGGCATTGAAAGCCTTGTTTGACGCATTCATGAATGATAATGGAACACATGCTTAAGAATCACAATAATTTTTTAATTTTTTTTATGGTGGGCGCCGGCAGGGTCAAGTTTAAGTATTCAACGCCTACCATTTTCATACTAATAATACATAGTGTAATAACTTGTTGCAACGTCATGTGCCTTTGAATAATGGCCAAATTCATATTGCAATGTACATAAAGACAAATCAGTGAGTAGATAAGGGATATGTATAATGTATCACATGGGAAATAGAACTTAGCATAAGTTTCCGACAGAAAAAGAAAAGGGCAAGAGGAGAGAAAAAAAATTGATATATAAAGCATGCATGTGTCTCAATCCTCAATTGTTTGTTCCTCTCTCCTTTTGTTTTCTGTTTCTTTCCAAGATTTACCCTCCTTCATGTATGCCTGCGTTTCCTTCAAATTAATGACTTTGGGATATTTTGAGAGACGTTATTCTAAAAAAAATCAAGAAAGAAAAATTCATATTTATAAACTGCTAATTTCGTGATCAGAACTTTTAACAAAAATCTTTCACATATTTTCAAATGGTTTGTCGTACTCGTACTTGATAGTTGATATTAGTATTTAAAATATGCTATAATAATATTGAATCATGATATGGCAACACATGGAAAGAAAAACAAAGAATACTGTGAAATAATAGTNAAAAAGTAAAACCCTCTTGGCACTAAGGCGTTCATGGCTTCATCCCATCCTCACATAAGATCAAGCCCAAATCTCAGACATGTAACACGTTCATCCCAATTCCCAACCCCAGCCAAACAGTCACCTGCGCGATTCCTTTATATCAGTTTCAGAAAACCGATAGCTCCATCATTATATTTTCCACCATTTCGAGATCCTCTCAAAGTTTGATGAAAGAGTTTATACTTAATGGTTTTCTTCTTCTTTGTTGTATTATTGGCCGAGAGTTGTCATGATTTTTTGTTCGAGTAGAGATTAATTTCTTCTGGTGTATTGTTTGGGTGAAAATTTTTTGCTTAGCTGTGTGAAGATCATCCTTTGCCAGCCGTTCGTCGTGTGCTTCCATCTGGTGTGTTGTCGGTCGGTCCTTCTTCATGGGTTGGCTCATGGTGTTCTAAGGAGTTAAGGCTATTTTGGGAGTTTTAGTGAGGATGGAGAGGAGAAGACATTAATGGACACTAATAGGGTGGAGAGGAGAGGATATTAATGGACTGACTAAATATGTTGTTTAAGAGTTTTTAATGAGGAAAGAATAGACACTTGTTAATCTTGTTTGGAAGTTATTAGTAATGGAATAAAATAGAGTGGACACATGTTATTTTTGGTTAGTATAAGGATATAATTGTCATTAAAAAAATATAAAACTGTCAACTCCTTCCTTGGCACCCCAATTTGGGGTGCCAGCAAAAATAGAAATTTTGGGGTGCCAAGTGTCCTTCCTTATCCACTCCACTCTCCTCTAAAAAGACTTCCAAATATAATTTTTTTTATTTTTGTCCCTTCCAAACATACCCTAAGGGTTATGTTTTTTAGTTTTGATTTGTTCCCTTTAGTGGACTCCCTCATCTTTCCATCCTTCTTTGATTGGGCTTGTAATACCTTCTTCATGAAATGAACAAAAAATAAAAGTGGTAGTGTATGGTCAGATTTTTCTCTTTTTTCTTTTCTATAAAAAACAAAGTGGAGAGAGAAAGAAATAAATTTAGTCAATGTTATAACACTTGGATGTTTGATGAGAATGGATCCTGGTGCATTTTGTAAAGTGTAGAGAGAGAGAGAAAGAATTAGATAGAGAAGATATTACTTCTCTCTTTAACTCTTTCATTCTCTCTTTAAATTGTATAAAATGCACAAAAATGTACATGACAGAAGATCCAGGTCCGATGTTTGATAGCATTACCCTATATACATGTATGACTAATAAAATAAATGGTAAATTACATAAAAAAATTTGACCCATTTTTAAATAGGGTCATTGTGGTTCAAAAAGTGTCAGACAAGGTCTTTGTGGTTTGCTCCCTTAACAAAAAGAATCGTAAGGTATATTTTCATCCAAAATTTAATAGAAATTTTGGCTAAAATACTATTTTAAGACCCTAACTATTAATTTTTATGCGTTTCACTCCTTATTTGTATGAGAGGACTTTGACGAAAAAAAATTCTATGATAATAAATGAAATTTTATCCTTCACTTTCTCTCTCCCCCTCCCCCTCTCTCTCTGGGTAATCTCTCGAAACCCCAATTTCATCCCAGAAAATTTTGGACCAAACCATCATCTCCTTTCTGCATTTTCCAATCCAATTTGTCAAAGAATAATCGCATCTTCTCCTTCTGCTCTTGACTGAACTTGGTCCTACATCTCTTCTTCCCACTTCCCTTTTCTTTCTCTTTCTCCACCGTCGCCGGAATCGCCACCACCGCTGTCTAATGATTGAACCTCCGCTGACGGGGTGTTTTGCACTGAATTAGAAAGTCTCACTCTCTGCTTTTTTCCCTTTTCAATTCAGCTAAACAAGATCTGAAATTTTCATTCACCCAGATTAATTTTGTTTTTTCAAACCCAAATGAAAGGGAAATTACTCAGGAAGCTCAAATCAATCGGGCCCGTCGTTTCACTGAATCAAGCATTAAATGGGTATGTCGAATCTTTCGCCAATAATACATCCAGTTTCAACCTCAAGAGCCTGGTTGTTTCTCGACCGCAAATTGATCGATGAAGAAATGGAAACCGAGGAAGACGACAAGGAGAACATCGTGCCTTCTTCTTCGATTCTGAAATCGAAACATCAAGAAGCTTCTCCGGCGGCAACATCGAAAGACGAATCGAAAGAAGTTGAAGAATCCGATGTAATGTGGTTGGA
Source organism: Chamaecrista fasciculata (assembly GCA_003254925.1). Lineage (NCBI taxonomy): Eukaryota > Viridiplantae > Streptophyta > Magnoliopsida > Fabales > Fabaceae > Chamaecrista > Chamaecrista fasciculata. The sequence goes on along the minus strand of QANZ01025164.1, from coordinate 27,296 downwards.
TGGCGGGGTTCTCTGGCACATCGGACGAGTGTCAACAGAGGCTCAATCATCAGACGACGGCGGTGGCGATTCCGACGACGACGGAGAAAGAGAAAGAAAAGGGAAGTGGGAAGAAGAGATGTAGGACAAGTTTACTCGAGAGCAGAATGAGAAGATGATATTGTTCTCTGACAAATTGGATTGGAAAATGCAAAATGGAGATGATAATAATAATCAATAAGACAAGGAAACTCAACGAAACATACTTATAGGTTATAGCTACTACTTCTCTAGGTACTTAACACGTATGAGACTTCGGTATACCTTAGAGGCGCTTGATGCGCAATTTAGGCAATTAAAAATGATTTTTTAAATCGGATCGTTCACATTAATTTTTTTAAAAAAATCCAACTCAAGCAGTTTGAAAAAAATTATACTCTAGGGTATATATTAAAAACAGTAGTCAACACAGAAGGAAATTAATTCCTCTGTATTTTATAATTTTTGAAAGTCATCAAGAAAGGCAGCCACGTAAAATAATACCAATAGATATATGTTCTAAAAAACGCATAACTCTGCTCTAATATGTCTCTGTGACTCTATCACTGTATTTCACTGCTACAGAATAATGCTAAGATAACAAGGTCATATATATAAGCAGAAAAAAGAGACACACCAAAAGCTCAAACTCCGTCTGAGTCACAGCAGAATGAATATCATCTTCTTATCTACTATATGTCACGGATCAAATAAGTACTAAGCAGAGCTAAAACAAACGGTAAACTCTGAGAGAAAACATCAACAGTCCCTCATATCATCTGATCTCTCTCTCACAACAAAATATGGCACACCACACACTCTCAGCTCAGAACTCAGAAGCCTGAGAAAATGGCAGGCAATAATAAGCAAAGAAGCAATGATGCAGCTGAAATGGGAAACACTGATGATGCTGAGTTTCCTGGAGATGGTGTTGGCGCTGGAGTTTGCACATTTGAAGCCCCAGATGGTGTTGCTGCAGAAGTTGGAGACATCGCTGCAATTACAAACAAAACAATCAATAATCAAGCTCATCACAATGTCAAAAGCTAAACCTAGGGACCAAAATGAACAGATTCATATCAGTGGATAAAAGTGGTGCAAGTTCTTGAGATTTTGGACAGAGAATGAAATGAAGAAATATATCCCATGCACTGAGTTAGTTGTTCTGTTTGTAAAGCTTTTTTATCTCTATCTGTCCCATTCTGATCTCTTTTTCAATCTACTGACGACTACAAAGAGACGAATCAGTACATCTATCTCATTTAAAAATAACATTCAGCTTTGAGATTGCAATTTCTAGTTGATCCATAACACCTTGACTTTGTTACAGTTTACATATCAAAAATTGTACTTGAGCTAGTTTAATGGAGTTCTATAAAATTTTCCTGATCTTTTAATTGCTTCATCTGAAAAAGCATCTATATTATTATTAATTTATTATTATTTTGGGGGGAGGGCCGGGGGCACAGAATTCACGAAAAAAATTATATATAAGAAAAAAAATCGATGAGCTCAGACTGTCAGACAGGTGGGCAACCATGATGAAAATTTGTTTGCATCCAAAACAATTTTATCCAATAAACCAACACTAATTTTGAAATCTTATATTACAGCGTATCTGGAATTCTTGATCATATCTACATTTTATTATGAAACAATAGTATGTGCGTAGACTGTTCAATTGTGATATTATGTTAAATCATCCACTGTCAGCGAAAACAAAAATAAGAAAAAAGAAACCCCAGTGAGACAAAAGGACAAGAAATAAAAATCCAAAATATCACATGTCGTTCTGAATATTTTGGAACTATTCAAAATCTCAAACGAGCACGACTTCAATTTCAATTTGGGACAGAAGAAAAAATCAGTATTAAAATTGCAAAGAAATAATTCAATTAACCCCGAAAGAACAGGAAGATCCAAAGAACACGAAAATATTATGTGCGTAAACTGTTTTATAATGATATTATGTTAAATCATCCACAGTCAGCAAAAACAAAAATAAGAAAACGAAACCCCAGCGAGACAAAAGGACAAGAAAAAAAAAAGAAAAGAAAAAGAAGTCCAAAATATCACATATTCACATGTCGCGCTTAATATTTTGGAAGTAATCAAATATTTCAAACGAGCACGACTTCAATTTGAAATTAGGGAAAAACAAAATCAGAGTAAATAAATGGCACAGAAAAGAACCTGGAGCGCCAGCCGGAGCTTGAGACGCTGCAAAACAACAACAAAACGCAGATATTAGTCAATAGATCAGTGAAATGGAGAAAACCCCAAATCAAACCCACAGAAATTCAATTGATTATGATTTCACCCTAAAAAATAGGGGAAAATAGCAGAAACGAAGATAAAACCGTTCAATGTCGAAAACCTAGAGTACAGAGAATAAGAAAACTGACATGTGCAGTTGGTAACGGAAGGAGGAGCGGAGATTTTGCAAGCGGAGGGAAGAGAGGCGGCTCTGGAGAGATTGAGAGCGATGCCGTACTGAGCGCTGTTTTTGAAGCCTTCACAGAGGCAGGAAGGGGCGGCGTTAAGGAGGGATTTGAGGCCGGGGCAGCATTTTCCGGCGGGTTTGGTGTCGGTGCTGCCGTTGGTGACGAAGGAGAGGCAGTCGATGAGGTTGGATGCGATCAGGGAGGTGCAATCCACGGAGGGTGCGGGGGCGTTACTGTGGGAATGGGAGTGGTGGTCGGAATGAGCGGAGAGAGGGAAATGGAGGAGGCAGAGGGTAAAAGCGAGGAAGAGAGCGACGGAAGAAGAAGGAGAAGAAGATGCCATTGTTGTTGATTCAGAGAGAGGAATGTTGAAAGACTGTGAAAGAGAGAGTGAGAGGAGAAAGTGAGTAGGGAGAGAAGGGTGTTATATAAGGAAGAAACAAATGGTGAAAAAAAGGAGAAGATTGGAATTTGGAAAGAAAGGAAAAAAATATTTTGAGGAAACCTACTATTTGGTCCCTCATTTTTTACTGTTTCAACTATTAGGTCCCTGTATTTTTGAAATAAACTATTTGGTCCCTCAAAAATTAAAAAGTCAACTATTTAGTCCCTCATTTATCATAATCGTCAATTATTAGACGTTAAATGCCACTTTGGTATTCTAATAACCTAAACTAACCAAACCGTACCAACAAACACAATTAAACTGACCTAAAACTGAGTTAGACCCAAATATTTGCATTACACGTGAAGCTTCTATAAAGCATAAACTATTGAATCATTCCTAAATTTTAAACCTTAGATGTTTTCAAATAGTTAAATATGTGACATTTAACGTGTTACATGTGCACTTAACGGTCAGGTCATCAGTGTTGGTAACAGAGATAGGCTACAAGAACTAACAAATTCACATTTTTAATTTTTGAGGGACCAAATAGTCTATTTTAAAAATGCAGGGACCAAATAGTAGGTTTCCTCAAAAAATTTGGAGAGAGAGAATTGAAAATTGAAAATTGAAAAGCAGGTTATTTTGCGTTGCGATGCGGGGAGAGAGAGAGTGTGTGTGTGTCAGTGACATGAAACGTGAAATGTACGTGTGTGTGAGTAAGAGTGTGGCTGTGGGCGGTATTACAATCCGCTCAATGTTTTTCACTTTTTGGGTCAACTTTACGGTTTTGAATGCGTGAATTTTATATATTTTTATCACTTTGTAATTTGTATCTCATTTTTTTATCTCAATACCAAATATTTTTTTAATTACATTAATTTTTTATTTTATCTTTAAAATTTATTTATTATCAATTTTTTAATATTTAATTTTTATTTTAGTCTCGATAAATAAATTAACGACGAACTCTATATAATTATAAATTTAGATTTTGAAGACATATTTGATAACATAATCAAATTTTAGAGACGTATTTGATAATAAATTTTAAAAATATTAATATTATATTAGAGACAAAAT
>QANZ01025164.1:1460-16226 GCA_003254925.1 Chamaecrista fasciculata | reverse complement strand
TCTCTCTCCTTCCTCATTCCGATTTCGATTCCGAATCGGAATGCCGTCATCCATTTCATTTTGAGTCAATCTCTCCAATCTCTCCATCTTCGTATTATTCAATCTCTCTCTCCCTTCACTACCGACTACATATGGCAGCACAAATCCTTCACTATCTCTCTCTCTTCTACCCCAAAACCATCCTGCGCTTAATCGCGTCTTCATTCGTCGCAGAGATCTTCATATTGTTAGGGGATTTCGGAGTCGGTTCTACAGGCCATTAAGAATCGGATTTCGAAGTACCCAGATAGAGTCAAATCTGGTTGAAATCGTGTTTTCACCTAATGATGGTAATATAGGGTTTGGATTTGTAAATGCTTTGGAAATATTTACGTCTCCTTTAGACTTCATTGTTGATTATGGAGCTAGGTTTGTGAGCTCTTCTGGTGTACAAGAGTATAAAAATCTTTCATCTGACTATCTGAGATTTTAGAGACTGTTTATAGGATTAATGTTGGAGGCTTGATTTCACTTTCCGTGGAGGGGTTTTATGACAGGGAGATTGACACCATGAAGTTTGCGGCGACCATGGAGAAATTCTTGGCTAGAGGGAGAGATGAAGAATTGGTGAAATTTGTAAGGGTGAGGAAGAAGAGAGAGATCATCGAGAGAGAGAGGGTAGAGAAAGTGAAGGGTGAAATTTTATTTTTTGTCATGAAACTTTTCTTTTTTTGCATCAAAGTCCTCTCATACAAATAGGAAGTTAAGCGCAAAAACAATAATAGTTAGGGTCTTAAAATAGTATTTTAGCCAAAATTTCCGTCAAATTTTGGACAGAATTATACCTCAGGACCCTTTTTGTTAACGGGGCAAACCACAGNTCAGGACCTTTTTTGTTAACGGAGCAAACCACAGGGACCCTATCTGACACTTTTTAAACCACAAGGACCCTATCTGAAAATGGGCCAAACCACAGGGTCCTTTTGTGTAATTTACTCAAAAAAGAACTAAAAAATTACGTGCTTGTTTTTAAAAAAGCATTATTCCACATTAATTTTATGAAGATACAAAAAATCTTACATAAGTTTTTTTTCTACTAAAATCTTGACCCGTACATTGCATGGGAGGCTTTCATCGTAAATAAATATTTCAGTATGATATTTAAAGACATTTATTTTACAAGTTAAAATTAATGTTAAATGAACCGTAAAGAAAATTAGTTTCATCATGCATCTAATTTTTTAAGTTGCTAAAATACTTAAGGTATGATTATTATAATTCTAATTAGTTATGACATACATCGATCATTTTATTTATAACATACATCAAAGTCCTCTCATACAAATTACATAAATATTACATTACATGACTTTATAATTTAGTTTTCTCGTAAAACAAACTAATTAAAATTATATGATAGTTACAATAATGTTTATTACGAATTTAATAATTTGTGAGATGCATCCATTAGTTGAATAATTCAGCTTTGATTACAAAATATTATTAGTAGATAAATTGTCGTACAATAAGATAAGACAAATCAATCCCACTTTGAAAACTTTTGCTTTGATGATAACAAAAGTAAACAAAGTAATCAGTACATTTTGGTCCCTCCTGTAGTATATATATGGGTAATATTTTTTGTGGTGTAAAAATTTATAAACATGTTTAAAAAACAATAATGAAAAAAAATATATAATTCATTTCCCAAAAATTTACAATTTGGTTATTCCTCCAGTATCTATATAAGTAATATTTTTTGTAGTGTAAAAATATAAAAATAAAATTCAAAATAGAAAAAATATATATATAATTCAATTCCCAAAACTTTACAGCTTGGGAAGCGGTCCAGTTAGCAACCAAAGATTTCACCGCAGAAATGCAAAAGCTGGGACATTAAGGTCATGTCCTTCCAAGAGCTCATATCCACCTAGTCGCGCAATCAGGGACGATAGCGTCAGTAACTTTAGTAGTCCTCAACACTACAACTTAACTCCTTCACCTTTAATGTAAATCTAGTTAATATTCTCATGAGAAACAACAGCTTGGCTGCTGAAGAAAATAGGAGATCATCATCAGTGTTTTGGGATCAAGAAGTCGGGCGCTTCGTGACTTCATCAGGGCATACCAGTCGCCAAAATTCTGGTTTTAGGGACCAAAAAGTAAAAAATCGTTTCAAATTCATGGACCAAATCATCATTAAGGACTAATTTTTTATATTTTAGCTATAAATATTTTTAATATTGAGTAATCAAATAGGGTTTATTTTTAAATAAAATGTTTTTTAGATTATAGTTATAAAGTACGAGTACTTAAGAAATTGTGTCGTACCCATTCACATATTCTGCAGACACTCATGGATACTATTAAAATATTATAAAATATAAATTTTATATTTTTTAAAATATTACCTTGTTTCTTCTAAATTTATTTTTTTAGACTGATAAATAAAAAGTTAATATTTTTACAACAAAAATCATATAAATTCATATTTTATAGCTTTGTATTTTAATAAACCCTGGCTGTACTAAAACACTTAAAATACACATCTAATAATAATATAGATTAGATATATATCATTAAAACCTCTAAATTAAATATAGCCCTTATTTGATAACAAATTTCAGAAATGACCCTGTTAACAAAATCTCATACTATACAAATGATATCTTAAATTTTTCTTCCCCTAACTTCTTAAATCAATTGAAATGTACTTAAAAAAAATCTCATAAAAAGATCAATAAAACAATATTGCATACTTTGTTTTGTATCTATTTTTTTTTTAAAAAAAAATAATATTTCAGGCCAGAAGACACGGATGCAGATAATAGATTCTCTTCCTTTTGCACAAAAAACCGTTATCTTAAACTTCATTAAATTACCCTTGTTGGAATGTATTATGTGTAATATTTAATCTCAAGAAAGATGAAACAATTGGTCCACGTGGCTGGGAGCGACAAGAGATTAGGATGGCTAGACTTAGTTGTCATTGGTCAGAAATCTATCCACGATAGCTTCATAGATTTCTGCTTGAGATTTTCCTGTCCTACTTGGCCCTCTAAGAATACTCCTTTAGATTTTCTCTCACACACTCATCCACACATAATAAAACTCACTCCCCACTCTGCCATCCTCAACCTCAACCATCAATTTTCCATTTTCTCGAGAAAGTTTAAGAAAATGGCTGGCGCTGCAACATCTGGTGCTGTGTTGAACGGGTTGGGATCTTACTTCTTGTGTGGAGGAAAGAGAATCCAATCCCTTTTTGCTGCTAAATCTTCTTCTGTTGCTGTTACTCCCAAGAGGTTCATTGTGGCTGCTGCTGCTGCTCCTAAGAAATCTTGGATCCCTGGTGTTAGAGGTGGTGGCAATTTCATCGACCCTGAATGGCTCGACGGCTCGTAAGTCCTATCTCTCTATCCCTACACATCAATACATAGATACATAGAGTCAAGAACATATAAATTAAGATGTTAAAATGCTTGTGTCAAATAAAATTTCACATTTCTTACTTAATTCAGTAATTCTTAGACTAAAGAAAAGTAAGAGCATGTAAATTTAGATGTTGAAATGTGTTGTAACTAAATAGAGAGAGATGTGAGCTTTGCACATAAAAACATGATGAGTTACCATGAGGCACTAGTTGAAAACAGACTATTCTCTCTGTTTTAGTGGATCCAATTTCCTATAATATGATTTGAACTGATCCCAACATTTTCCTCCTGTGATGAATATTGCAATTGCAGGCTACCAGGTGACTTTGGGTTTGACCCACTTGGACTAGGCAAGGACCCAGCATTCCTAAAATGGTACAGAGAAGCCGAGCTGATCCATGGAAGATGGGCCATGGCTGCAGTTTTGGGCATCTTTGTAGGTCAGGCATGGAGTGGAATCCCATGGTTTGAGGCTGGAGCTGACCCTGGTGCCATAGCCCCTTTCTCCTTTGGCACTCTTCTAGGGACCCAGCTGCTGCTAATGGGTTGGGTGGAGAGCAAGAGGTGGGTGGACTTCTTCGACCCAGACTCACAATCTGTCGAATGGGCCACGCCATGGTCAAGAACCGCCGAGAACTTCGCAAATGCCACCGGCGACCAGGGCTACCCGGGAGGAAAATTCTTTGACCCCTTGGGCTTAGCAGGAACCATCAAGGATGGGGTTTACATTCCTGACAGAGAGAAGCTGGAGAGGCTCAAGCTAGCTGAGATCAAGCATGCTAGGATTGCTATGTTGGCTATGCTCATCTTTTACTTTGAGGCTGGACAAGGGAAGACACCCCTTGGTGCCCTTGGCTTGTAAAACACAAACAAATAACATTTTATGTTGTTATGTGTAGATAATTGAATTTGAGAAGGCTAGGCAGTTGCACATCAATTTGAGTAGTTCCAGTTCCCCCCATGAGAAATTCAGATTCTATCATTTTAGTAATCTTCTAGGTGGATGGATGCATGCTTGTGAATGTGTTGTAATATAGGAATACTTTAAGCAGTCGCTTAAGGATGATCAGATCAGGAGATATGGAAAATGCATGGTTGCATATATTCATACCAAATCTGTTTCATCTAAACTGGCACTGATATCTTTGTCTCATGCAGTATGATCAACACAAGATTGAAAAATTTAAGCATATTAAATTTCTAAAGATGTCAACAAATATTGTAATTTGCAAAAAAAAAATATTACTGAATAATTTTCCAGAAAATTAATCTCATTTAATTTTTTGTTAAAGAAATTTAACCAGAAAGAGAAGGTACATCTTGTTGGAAGATAATATATTACAAGACCCAGAAAATACAAAAATACCCATCAGTCTCACCATTGCCAATTAACAAGTTATGTAAAAGATACTGAGCACCAGACAGCCAAAGCCAAGAAGCACAAATTATTCAGATAGATATCACACAAAAAATGAATACATTATCTTGCACCGAAGCAAAATATGATCCCAGTTCTGCATTGCATTCAAAAGCAGAGAGGCGTTTAGTTCAAAAGAAATGCAACAAAATCAGCCTATTTTTTTAGTAGAGTTGTCTCGAGAATCATTAATCATTCGCTTGATCCTGTAGCCATCAAAAACTCACCCTCACACACAACTTCACCTCCAACGTAAGCCTTTCCTTCCATCTTTGCAATTCCGAATCTCTTTTGTAGCTTGATAAGTGTCATCCTCATAACCAATGTGTCTCCTGCAATCACTGGCTTCCTAAACCGGACTTTGTCAATGCCGGCAAAGAAAAAATTCTCACGAGAACCTCCAACTTCAGGTTGCAACATCACCAAGCCACCAACTTGTGCCATTGCCTGCATCAGAGAGCAGTCGCATTCATTACCATTTCTAAAGAAGTTACACAAGAAATGACATAAGAGCAGATTACTATTAACTTCCTTACTTTATTAATGTCCAGGCATTAAGACTACTGTAATATAAAAGCCATTGTCTTGTAAGTTGTAACATCCAACTCATGAACACAAGAAGGAGGCTCTATGCTATTCCAAAAAGAGTAAAGTTAAGCAGTAAATACATTGAAGATATATGAGCTTCAAACATCTAAGGAGAAACCAAAGTCTATGGTACTCTTATTGGCCAAAAAGAAAAACGTCTGTGGTACTCTAGTCCAATCAAGATGAAGGTGTGACATTAGCTCCAGAATTAACTAGTGAGAAATAGTTTACAGTAATGGCTGAATGAGCAAGTAAAAAAGCCTTCATTAAAAATTACAAAACTGCCTACACTAAAACTTTAACTTAATTGTAAATCTTTGCTGCTCATCTTCCTACAAATAAATAAATTTCCTTCTGTTTATAAGTTGACAATCCAATGATCCATTTTTAAATCATTGAAAGAAATCAGCCCAACATTCCAACTGCAATTTGCAAGGATAGATTTTTTATTTTTCTAATAACCAAGTTGGCTTAATCAGCCAGGCTTCTGCCTAGCATGACTTCGAAACCTCAGACAAATGGGTATGTTATTCTGCAGATGCACCATCTTGAATGAGTTCTTATAGTTTCATTAATGCTAGAAGTGAGAGACTAATATTGAAATCAATATCAGTAACAAATGCTCTGCCCTCTTTATTAAAAAGTATGCAACTAAGTAGAAGTTGTAATAAATTGAAACTTGGATAAGGGTTCAAACGACTTATCCATAGAACATACAATATTAAAAACTTTAAACTAATGCTTACAAACAACTAAATATAATATAGAAATCGGAAGCAACGGTACAGTCTGTACCTCAACCATGAGAACACCAGGCATGATTGGCCTTTCTGGAAAATGCCCTGGAAAGAAGTTGTCGTTTATCGTAACATTTTTTATGGCGACCGCAGATACTCCAGGATTGTACTCAATCACTCTATCCACTAAAAGAAATGGGAACCTAAACCACATCCCCCAGAAAACAAAGAAAAATAAAACAAGTTAAGGATGGCTAAAATAACAACACTTTAGAAAAACCCAAGTCGCTAAACTCATACAATTTTTCACCTACCTGTGGGGCAAAATCTCACGAATCTGATTGATGTCCAAAACAGTAGGAAATGCTGGATACCCTGAAAACAAAATATATAAATAGAATAATACCCAGAAATCAAGTCTGTGAAGTAGAAAAAGGTGGGTATGGAAGTCGAAAGCATAAAATATTAAAATGCATACTCAATTCGATGGGAGTATCTTCTTGCGCACCATTAGCCGCATCCGAGGAACAAAACGTTGTAAATTTGGTTGTGTTCCTTGTCTTCCTCAATTGGGTAGCCATAAGCTGCGATCTTGAGGCGGGAAACCTGAGAAATGAGGAATTGGGCGAGTTCGAATTGGATGTGCGAGACGTCAGAGAGGAAGGAGAAAGCAACGTGCTAGAGAGGGTAGAAGCTGCCATAATTGAGCTTCAATATAGCTTGGCGTTAGGAATTGGGAGTAATCGTTGTGAATGAATTAAGCGTGTGTGTTTTTGTGTGTTGAATACAGTGTCTGTCAATCGATGCGGTTTAGTTTAGTTATCTGCGGATAACGAGGGAAGTTCAGTCTGTATCCAACAATGGCGTTTTGAGTGACGGCGGAAGTTCCAACATTGATGAAGGTCTAGCTCCAGCATCTGTTGCCCCGACTCGTGAACAAACTGTGCTAGCCCGCTGGGTAATTGCGGGTCGAGTTGAGTAAACAAGAATAGGAAGCATGGACACTTCATTTTGAGGGCGTGTCGCCGTGTTGGACACATGTCAGTGTGACTTTAACATGACATATAAGAGAAAATAATAATACATATGACATATATTATGAATAAAACTTATAATTTTTAGATTTTTCATTNTTATTTTAGCTTCTCAAGTTTTTTTTCATTTTATTTTTGTTCATCATGTTTGTTCAAAGTTTTGTTTTGCTTCCTTAAGTTTTTTTCATTTCATTTTGGCCCCTTAAGTTTCTAAAAGGTTCCATCGTTAGTTCCTGATTCTTTTTCATCTATTTTTTCGTTAAAAAAAAAAAGAAAATAAAATAGAGGGAAGGACCTAAATGGAAAATAGTTCAGGACTAACGGTGAAACTTTTTAAAAATTTAAAAGGCCAAAATAGAACTTTGAGCAAACATGAGGAACTAAAACAAAACTTTGAACAAACATGAGAGACCAAAACAGAAAAAAAAAACTTGAGGGACCAAAACAGAACTTTGAACTAACATGAGGGACCAAAATAGAATTTTGGCCTAATTTGAATTAGCATCCCATTTTTTTAAAAAATACTATATTAGTTGTTTGTCACTTTGTTGTATGTTTTTTTTTTCATATTAAAGACAATTATGTTTCATAAACAATGCACAAATTTAAAAAATATTTCAGGCCAAAAAAAAAATTTAAAAAAATATTTGAATTTTAGATTGACAGTGAGAATTTTTCTTGAATTCACTCCATGTTAGTGGATTATTACAAATGTTTGGTTTAGTTATGGTGTTATTGTATTAACCTACAAAAAGCTTAAATTTTGATAATGCCTATTTGCTGGATAAATCACGTATTCCATTTCAATTTTCAAGTGTCTCATACTTGTAATTTCCAATGTTACACGAGTCATAACTCTGTTTTGTTGTTACTTTTAACTTCCGAATCTCCAGTATTTAACACACACACACATATATATGTTCATTTAAAACCTGCTTAATTTGCAATGTATTCTGTTACATGCTTAACTCACTACATAAGAGAATTTTATTCATTAAAAAGGAAAAAAAAGTTTACATATTATTGTTTACTTTGCAGCAAAAGCTACTCCACTATGTTTCTGTCTATATAAATTAAAACCACACACAGTATGTATATAAGTGAAACCCCGCAATCCATATGGTTGAATAATTAATTAACAGCACTACATATTCTACGAATTTCACCTTGAGAACCAGTCTTGACACCAATATTGCTCATCTTGACCATAGATTTAGCAAACTCAAGGTTAAAGACATCGGTAGCTAAGTATGATTGAACAAAAGGCCTAGTTGAAGCATCGGTCCAGAGAGCCTGATCGGAACGGAGGATGCCTAGGCCGTTCTTGAGATTAGCAAAGTAGGAAGTATCGAACTTGAATTGACTGTTTAGGTCCATTGCAACTCGTCGATTTGTTTCATTCTGAGGGCAAAGCTTGCGAAGTTGGGAAAGAAATTTAGGGTTTATGGAAGGATCTGTTTCTTCTGTGCCATTGGGTCCTCCCAGTCTATCGATCACCGGTGTGCAACCTGCAGTGCCAATGGTATGCGCACCTATATATGCAACCCAATCCAATCATTCATCATCATCACATATTTTTAATTCTTATCACAATGTCTAATCATAAAATTCAATTAATCCATTCCAAAAAAATAAGGTAAAAGTGAACTTTTGGTTCCATAACTTTTGTTTAAATCTCAATTTGGTCCTATTGTTACATTTTTTGTCTCATATCTTTGCAAAAAGTTGTAGATTTAGTCCTGTATCACTTTTGATCTCATATTTTGGTTAAGTTGCGAAATTGGTCTCATATCTTTGCAAAAAGTTTCATCATCAGTCCCACGTGATCTAAATATATAAGACCAACTCTACACCTTACACAAAGATACGAGACCAATTCTGCAACCTGATCCAAAGATATAGGGTCAGAAGTGCAACACGTCACCAAATCTACAACTTGAGTAAGAGATATGGGACCAAAAGTATAACAAAAAAAGTTATGGGTCCAAATTGAGATATGGGCAAGAGTTATGGGACCAAAAATTCTCTTTGGCCTAAAAATAATTTTAAAAATATGGTCAAAGTGCAAATTTGGTCTCTATCTTTTTTTGTTGCACTTTTGATCCCATATCTTTGGGTCAATTTTAGAATTAGCCCTATATTTTTTGGTTAGGTTTAGAAGTAATCTCATATTTTTACAAAATGATCAATTAACAGTTGATCATTTTGCAAAGATATAAGACTAATTCTGTGACTTGACCAAATGATTTAGGACTAAAAGCGAAACAAAAAAATATACAAGATCAAGTTGAAAACAAAGCAAAAAATATGGGACTAAATTTATACTTTGGCCAAAAAAATATTAAATGACATTTAGGTAAGATAGGAAGTAAAGTAAGAAGGGAAAATAGAAAGAGACCAACGAGGGCGACAAGGTCCTTAGAGTTAAGACCCTTTTTGGCAAACTTGCGCTTGAGAACAGAAACAGATTCATTAGGCCGAGCCAAATTGAGAGACGGCTCGGACTCCTTGGACACTCGTCCATCTCTGCGTCCAGTAGGCACATCCCAACTCATCCCACCACTCAAAACCACAGAATCACGAGCAGCAAGAGCAATAATATCAGCGCAGGACACAACCCCAGGGCACGTACCTTCCACATACTTCTTTGCTTCCTCTATCACTTCTACTGCCAATTTCAGGTCCTTATTCGACGACGATGCCAGCTCAGCATGTGGTCCCTCTATCAGAATCGAAGCATCGCACCCTCTCACGAAACAGTCGTGAAAGTGCATCCGAAGTAACGCCGCCGCCACAGATGGCTCCCATGCCACGTGTGCTTCCACCGTCGACCGTACTATCGATTCCGCACGACTGCAACTCTCTGAATAAAACCCCACTCGTGTGCTACTCTCACCACCAACAACAACCACTGACAGTAACACAACCACCACTAACAAACTTCTGTTATCATCACACCCCATTCTCATTTCACAACCACAACTTTAATTATTTAATAATAATATATTATATTGCTTCAACCTAGCTAATTTATAGAGAGCTAGCTGGAATTGTTTTTCTTTTTTGGTCTTCATAATTAATTAGCTTATCCTGTTTTATGTGGCTACCAACATTTGCTGGAATGTGAGGTAATCAACTTCTGCCCGGGACGACGGACCCATACTTGAAAGTTGAAATCTTCTTCTTTTTCAATTATCACATTATGTTATATATTTGTCCGATTAGTTACGTTTCATTGTCACTTTACTACTTTACTCACTCTGTCTGTCATATCAATCTTCCATTTTAATTTGTTACGGGATTTTACTTACTTAAACAAATTTTAATTAATTAAACACGTACATTCTCGGTCTCATATATATTGTGAAAATAATTAATAACAAACCAAGTAATTTTTTTTATACATAATATGTATAGGTGAAAATCACCAACTACCCTGTTTCTATCACATTAATATATATGGACAATTTTGAAAAAGATGGAACGCGGACAAGAATATGTAATATGATTGCTTGCATTGCATCAAGTTACAAGTATGTCCGCGATTCGAAAAAAATGATAGAGGAATACATATATGATATCATCATCAATTAAATAACTAACACTCATCCATTATAGTTAAATTAAAACAAATAAAATTTATTACTATACTTAATTTATCTGCATATTTCCATATTTTTCACGAATATAACATAAGAAGCAAAAAACAGGGCTGTAAACTGTAAAGTGAAACTGGATTTGAGTATTTTTGTGAAAACTATTAAATTTGGTTTTTAGTAAATATATAACACATAAAAATTAAAGAAACAAAATTGACAGCAAACCGTGATAAATTGACATTTTATAATATTCACTTTTTGTTTGTGTCTGTGTATCTGTATATATGTATCATGTATGTATATATATGTAGGTCAATGCACAAAGCCCAGCGGTCTATCAAAAATATCACTTTTTTCATGTCCATGTCAGAGACTCAGTCATTGACAATCGTATTCAAGAAATTTATGATTTCTTTTGTTTGTGTAATCGTCTTCGGATTTGGAGTATAATTCACGCGGAAATCACACTCTAATTTGTTTGTTCTGTCCAATTAAAACAAATGTGAATTTTCCTTTTGATCGACGCAGATATTTTTGGTGAGTTTGTGACCTGTTCTAGAAGAACGTAAAAATCATTTAGGGCCTGATTGGTTTAAGAAAATGTTTCCTGTTTTCATTTTCTGTTTCCATTTCTGGAATTCTATTTTCATTTCAAAATTTNTGTTAATGGAGAATACCACAGGGTACCAAAGTGTCAAGTTTCAAACCACAGGGTACCAAAGTGAAATAGGGTCAAACCACAGGGTACCAAAGTGTAATTTACCCTAAATTTTAATTAAAAGAGTTTCTATGCTGACCCGAATTAATTAATTTAAGGCTAATTAAAGTGGGAAACGGTCGGACTCTTTTTAAGAAGCTAATAAAAATAATATTCAAGAGGAGCGTATATATAGTAGCTAGTTGCTTAGGCTCCAAGAACTTTGTGGTTTAAATGCTACGTATATCAGTATTCATGCATCCATCCATCCACAACAATCACTCCAAATATATATAAAATCTGTCTGTGTTTTGCTTAATTCAGTCCAAGTTCTGAGAAAAAAAAAAAGATTAAGATGAAAGGTATATGGAAAGCATTGGAAGGGGCGAAACCAACGTTGTTAATGGTGAGTGTACAAATTGGATTTGCTTCTACGAACGTTCTCTACAAAGTTGCTATCAACCGTGGAATGAGCATTACCATTCTCACTGCCTATCGTCTCATTTTTGCCTCTGCTTTCACCATTCCTCTAGCTCTTTTTCTTGAATGGTACAATTCCTTCTTCTTATTTCATTTCATTTCTCATTCTTTAATAATATACATAGAAGATTATTTCATTTCATTTCTCATTTTTTATTTGGTGTGCAGGAATAAGAGACCAAAGCTTACTTGGAGGGTGCTTTTCATGTAATTTCTTTGTGGCCTATTTGGGTGTGTCTTCAACAATTCATTCTTAATTGGCTTTTTCATTCCTGTACTTTGTATAGTTTATCAAATTAATTAAATATACTGCATGCATGCAGGTTGAGTTTATTTCAAAATTTGTTCCTTGAAGCTTTGGCTTTGATATCAGCAACGTTTTCTTCTGCTATCTCTAATCTCACTCCTGCTTTCACTTTTATCTTGGCCATTTGTTGCAGGTATACTTTTTAATTTTTACCATTCCCAATAATTATATATAAATATAAATGTATTAAATCATCTTAATTAATTTACAATAATATATAAGTTTCTCTATATGATTTTTTTCTAGTTAAACTATTGGATTTGTATAAACTCTTTTTTAAGGCTAGTAATGAATAAACCCATATATAAAATAATAAGTTGCTTAACTAATTTTAGTATTGATTTAATGCTAGAATGCACGAAATTCTATTGATATTGTATAAAAAAAGTCTCAAACTTTATAAAATAACGAAAAACTACATAAACTTATAATTTTGAAAGATTTATAAAAACTACATAATCTACATAAACTTTATAAAAGTCTCAAACTTTATAAAATAACTAATTTTCTTTTCTTCTTTAATGTACATAAGGTTTGAAAGATTAAATTTGCGTAAGGCAGCTGGGAAGGCGAAGGTGTTAGGAACAATAATAGGAATTGGAGGAGCAATGATTTTAACTTTTGTGAAAGGAATGGAAATTAGAATTTGGTCCTTCCACATTCACCTTCTGCATCAAAACGGCGACGTTTCATCTGCACATGGCAGCAAAGTAGTGTTGGGTGTTTTTTGTGGAATAGCAAGTTGCTTCTCTTTTGCAATCTGGCTCATCATTCAGGTTAATTAATTCTTGTTTTAATAACTATATATCATTAATATGTGATTATTGTTATATTTTTTGTACAACAGGCTAAAATGAACATAGATTATCCAACACTTTATTCAAGCACTGCTTTAATGTCTACAATGGGAGCCATACAAGCCACTCTATTTGCTCTTTGTATAGAGAAGGATTGGAGTCAATGGCACTTGCATTACAATCACTACTANATATATTTCTCCTTAGTGTCTTCTAATTATAAATTTTATTTACATTTTCTTTTTTATATAATATCCACGTATGAAATTTGATATATTATTTATATAAAGGTATAAAAAGTTTTATTATGAGTTTTAATTTATCCTAAGATATCTCTATTAGAAATATACTTTTAACTTGAGAAATGTAACTATAAATATTACTAGTTTTATAGTATGTGATAATTGTTTTTATCTTTTAAATTAAATTTGCTTTGAAAAAATTACTTTTTATAAATATGTACTTAATTGTATATGTTGTGCATGTATGTAGTGTGGTTGGAGCAGTGCTGATAGTGGTTGGACTGTACATGGTGTTATGGGGAAAGAGCAAAGAGATGAAAACAATGAATGAGTTAGTCCCAGTAAATCAAAACAATCAACAAGAATCTGAAGTCATTAATGATATTGTTATAGCTGTTAACAACCACAACCAAATTATTACCGAAAGCATGAGCAATATTATATTGATGATATTTCGGAGGTTGATGGTGGTGGTGGTGATTTTTCAAAAAGCCAAGCATCATAATGAAGAATTTCACTCTCAAAATCAGATGATAGAAGATGATCTACCAGTGTCCAGGAAATTGGCATTTTCTGATGTGATGATTAATTAGTTATTGCTCTAATTATATTACATTATGTAATTTGTTGAGCTCTCAGTAATCAAATATAAGTAGTAGCCGTTTTATTAGCTTACCATGTTAACAATATTTAGAAAATTCCTATTAATTTTGATAATAAGTATATGTTCCATAGAACAATTTATTGAGTATAAACAACCAGTTTTTACAAAATTCATTTCAATTTGTATTGGATTTATATTTTAATACTATCATTTTTAGTAGTTTTAACTTGAAAAGAATAGTGAGACAGAGACTCTTTATTTGTATTTATTCCATAGTTTTAAGTATACATTATATGATTGTAATACCCCAAAGTATTATATTACACATTAGACTTAGCATTTGGCTCAAAAGTAAATTATGAAGTTAATCTAGAAGTCCTTATGAGCTTGTGGTTAAATTTTGGGAGCAATCTGACTCAAAAAAGTTTACCGTGTTTCATTTTAATTTCATTATGAGATACTTTTGAGTAAGAAATAATAAATTTTAGATATAATATTTTTGGAAGTAAAATATATATTTGGAACCTACTATTTTCAATGAATCCAACAATATAAAGTTTGTCAAAAGTTTTTATTTCTAGCATTTTGGGATTCAGGGACTGTTTTGAAAGAATTCAAACGTTTCTGGGCAATACTATGGTTTTGGCATGCTTTTCCCTGCTTCAGAATTATAAATTAACCCCCCAAACCTGGCCAAAATAACAAAACAGCCCCCCTTTCTTTATGACAGCTCAAGTCTCTCTCTTTCATCCATTTTCATCCCCAATCTCTCGAACCCTCTCTTCTCTCCCTACCAAAGCTCGACCAGCCACCACCACCATCACCACCTTGGCCGTCGACCGCCGCTTCTC
>QANZ01025155.1:36281-194382 GCA_003254925.1 Chamaecrista fasciculata | reverse complement strand
AAGTATCAAGAACTATAACTTCAAAATAAAACTTGAGCTTGATTCAAAAAAAAAAAAACTTGAGCTCTCCTTTGTATTATTTTTCTTTTCTCATTCAATGATAGAGGAAAACCTTGGCCTTCCATGGAACAAAGTTTACATATGTTTTTTTGTTTTTGGTAATTAAGATGGGTCCAAAACTCATAAAACCATATTGTAATGAGTGGGGTCTAGTGGTCTACTGATCAAATTTATTATTTTAATGTAGGTTGAAGAGTAATTTTAATTCTAAATGTATGTTTTAATGTTCATTTTTAGTCTTTTATATGTCAAAAGATTCATATTGGTCATAAATATTGGCAAAATGTTTTATTTTGATCTCATACTATTGAATGTGGTCATACTTTTCTCATTTTAATTTTGAATATGACGAGTCCAGAGCTACGTGTTATTTTTTAAGAGTATTTTTTCTATCCAGTTGGAGTCGTCAACAAACAAGGTCAAGTCAATCTCCGAAAGTAATTGGCCAAAAAAAAAAATCTCCGAAAGTAGGCTGCTCATTTCATGGTCAAACAAGCAAAGTTGATCATATATTTCTCGTTTCAATTCTGAATGCGACGAATTCAAAGGAACTAAAATGAAATTTTCACTTGTCATCTTCAGTTAATTTTTAATAGGAGAGCTTCCTAATTTGCAATTTTTTAAACAGCAGGATATCATCATGTAGATAGACCAAACCACATGGACCATTTTTTGTAATTTACCCTTTATTCTTGCCGATAGCTTCTAGAGTTGTTTAAAAGGTCTATAAAAATTAAAAGATCATAGTGAAACATAATGAATTAAAATAAAATCTGATCCAGTTTTATAAGAACAAAATGAATATTCGGCCAAATTCTTTATTTTCACAATCTGGGGAGAAAAAAAAAAATAAAAAGGAGCCAAACGGACATTTTTGTTATCTTAGAGATTGAAATCGAAGTACCAAACAGCAAGAAACTGCAAATCTGCAACATATTCCTAGAAGTCCAAGACAACCTACTAGTATGGTGTCAAATGAAACCATGTTGAGACTCATCAATCGTTCATTCTAATTACCTGATAACATTTTGTATCAAGGCACTGAAACTTTCACCTACATTATCCACTATCTTTTGAGTTTACAAGAGGAAGTATTAGTGAAACAAATTCAGAAACCCCGAAACGTACTCATAATAAATGGATGCATGAAGATTATCTTTCTTTACCCTCACAGTCACAGGGCAGTCTTTTACAATGGGATTTAGTGAAACAATCTATTGTCAATTTGTCAGTAATGTTATTTATACTTTTTTGAATTTACCAATAACTTCAAAGTTGGCAAGTCCTAATACAATCGCAATCCGAAAAATATCCTTATAATTCAGATTCAAACCCAATATTCCAAAATCCTTCTGGAGTCATAGGAGGAACATATCTGTATCGATGCCTAGAAACACCATCAAGATGTTCACATCGGAAATTCTGCTTACTTTCATCACCAGGAAGAACTGCATCGTAGAACTTCTTACATTGTTTGCACTCAACCCCTTTCAAATTTTCGCGTTCAGCTTTCTTCCTCACTGGTTCAATGTACTTGAAAGTCTTCTTGCTGACCAATGGGACTGAAGACTGCTTTTGGGGACTGTTTTTCACATTCACGTCCTGTGTTTCATCATCAGAGCTCTCCATGCTAATGTCTTTCTGGACTGCCTCTGGTGGGTCTTCTTTATTTGAAGCCTTCTTTAAATTTGATCTGACATTCTCTAGAGGAGTATCAAGAAAATCATCATGTGGATCAGCACCTCCACGACCTTGATAGGGCCGGGTTTGTCTCCAGGAAGAAGACGCAGGCCGCTTTGTGCCTGATAGGGAGACTGATTTTCTCTCATTAGGACATTTCCAACCATGATGGAAACTGGAAGGAGGCCCTGATTTCGCTCCTCTGTCATCCTCAAATGTTTCTTCCTTCACTTTATTCAAATCACAAGGAGCAACAAAAGTATCAGGGGTTTTATTTTCAAGGCCTGCAATAATATAGGTAGTACATGATGGATTAGGAACCTCATGATGGTCACATTCATAATCTCAACAAAGCATTTAGGCAAACAAATTTATATAGTATACACAAGAAGGAACCAAGTCCACATTATACCAGATGCTGGAGCAAAACTTCAGATGCACATATTGGATCAACATAGAATCTGAACAGAAAATATTAAATACCTCCCAAGTCATCCTCTAAGATTTCACTCTTTACTCTATCTGTCGAGGTGTTTGGACCTTGAACCACAAGATCTGAAATAACAAGCAATAGATGATTGGTCAATGTATGTTTTAGATTAAACTTTGAAATGCAAATTTGCCTAACTAAAACTCGTTTATAAGACCACATAACTAGAGAGCAATAGAAAGCATCTGATAAATTTACTGACCAAAATCAGCTTAATACGCCTGTGAGGATTAACTATTACAAAGCATTGAAGCAGAACCAATCAAATCTTACCAGGTTCTGTAATTGCACTCTTACGCTTGCACATATCACTTTCCTTTTCCAAGCTGTTTTGGTAGAGCATATTTTCTGAGGTGAGTCCCACCTTCTCACGAAGATAAATGTGCTGAGACTTCAACCTCTTGAAAGCATCAGTTAAATCCAGTCTCTTCTTTTTCTCAGCTTGAAGCCCAGACGTTACTGATTCATTTTGTTTAATTGCCTTTTCATATAAATCAGAAGAAGCATTGAGTTTCTCCTCCAAACATTTGACTTTGTCCAGAAGAATCTGTTTCTCCTTCTCATGAATGTCCAACTTCTTCTTATTCTCCAACAATTCTGAGCTCTTCACTTCTATTTGTTCTTCAAGCTCTTGAGTCTTTCTAAGGGCTTTCCGTTCAACTTCTGAAACTTCTTCTTTCAACTCTTTTTTTTCAGCCAAAAGCCGCTTCCTCTCCTTTTCAGAATTCTCTCTGTATTCAGTGAGATTAGCACACAATGTATCGCTCAAGAATTTCGCATCTGCGATTTCATCATCCTTCTGTAGAAGCGCACGCTGGAGCCTCTCAACTTTGAACTCCAATGATTTCAGATTGCTTTCCTTTTCGGCAATCAAAGACGCTTTTGACTGAACCAATTCCACCAAATTCTTCTGCAACCCTAATCCTTCCTCAATTTCCTCACACTTGTTCACAATCTCCCTTTCGAGATCCTCAATTTTACGGTGTTTAGCTATCAATTCCCTCTCCAAGGGTTCCTTGGCCATAGCAATAGCCTCGTCACTCTTCAACAACTGATTCTCCTCGAGAAGTCTTTGATTTTGGAGCCGCATTTCGTCAATCTGGAGCAACAGTTCGGTTTCCTTCTGCTTCCATTGATCTTCCAGAGATTTTTTGGCATCTGTGTAGAATTTACGAAGGGCTTTAGATTTAGACTGGAAACTAGGGTAAAGCTGACTGCAGAACATAAACTCAATCTGCGAAATCCGATCTTTGGCTTCCTGAATCGTAGCAACTAGCACTGTGCTAAGCGCGGGAATGGCTTTTTCGTCATCACTATCAGCGGGATACCCTAATTTCTGAGACTTGAGAGAGAGTCCCTGCGCATCCATTTCTTCTTTTCAAAAATAAAAATTGAAAGACAGACACTCACACAGAGAGAGAGATTGAAGGAAGCTTACTGAAGGATCAATGGAGAAGAAGACGAAGATCGAAGAAGCCAGAAGGAGGGGGTTATGGCGCGTGGTTTTTGTGATAGGATCCTCACGCGCGGGCTTCTGGTTTTGTTTCTAAAAGCTTGGCGGGGAAGATTTGCTTTTCCAAACCCACACTATTTTAGTATTTTCTATTAATTTTTTTGAATAATAAAAAAAGATAAATAAATGTTTGTTTAGAGAAAACCTACTTTTTGTCCCTCAATTGTTACTGAATCAACGATTTAGTCCCTGAATTGTAGGAAAATATGAATCAATCCCTCAACTTTACACCTCCGTCTATGTTTTGGTCCCTGAGCTGTTAATCGTCAGTTAGTCTGATGATGTGGCGTTAAGTGATGACATGTCACCGTTAAATATTGAGTTGGCTTCCAAGTCATTAATCCTAGTCATATTTCATAAGCCAAAATCATATTTTTGTCCCTAAAGTTTACTCAAAGTACTATCCATTTTTGTACCATCCTATAAATGAGCCATTTTTGTAATTTACTCTATTTTAAAAAATGGTGTTTTCTAAGGAAAAAAAAAGTAATATATTTAATTACAATTCACAAAAAGTATCTGATTTTTTTATACATTTCTTAAACTAGGTGCTGTTCTTACTTCTTAGTGATTTGGTAGTTAAAAGCACTTTGAAACTTTCTTTGCTTCAAGTCTTGTAGACAATTATCACATCATAGATTATTTTACTTTCAACCTGTAAATTTTATCTACATAGAGTTGCACTTTATATTAAAGGATAACAATATCTTAAGAAAGCATGCTTGCTTCATTCCAATATATGCATTACCTCTTCATTGAGCTTTGTCTTTCCAACAGCTAAAAGATGGATCGGACTGCAAATATTTACTCAAGTTTTACTCTGCCATGGTCACCATTTAACTAACTTCCCAACATTTCCCATTAAAAATCAGCATCTCTATTCACCTTTGATTTGAAGACCAACAAAACAACTTACCTGCAAATTACCAAGATTAACATATGTATGAGGGGTCAGAGAATTCCAAAAGAAGAATCTGAATAATACACACTCAGGCATAAAGCAGAAGAGAGAAGAACACCCACTTGCCAAAATGCACAAAACCTCCCTAAACTTTTAATTTTGTGCAAATAAATCTTTTTGTTAGCTAATTACTAATTTAGTTTGACTTGTGCTTAACTTTTTATTTCTAGTTGTCTTGGTGATGTGGGGACGACCACAATTCTGTATTACCTCTAATTCTCTTTTTTTTCCATTTATCACCAACAAATGCTTGAATATAATATTTGATCAATCACTCTTCCAATATTTATATCTTATGATTAATTCAATTGTTTAAGCTCTTTTCCTTTAGAGTATTGAGTATGTCACCAGCCAAAGGAAAGGAAACAGTGGAACACTGAACAAGTGAACATTGAACTGAAGGTCACTACTATGAATATGGAGATGGAGGTATAAGGTATTGGATTCATATATGTATAATGGCCATTTCCATCTGTGCAAAATCAAAGCCATATAATTACCAGTAATCACCACATGAACATGATCCCTTTGAAAAATGGTGAAACCTCTTTGAATCTCGGATTATGATAGTACGCTTCTCAGTCAAAGAAACAAACTTCGCAGTGCTGTGACAATCACGGCAAATCCTGAGGTTCTTCATTATAACTAATGGCTTCTCATTTCTGGTAACCAAAAGCCCATATGCTAATGCTATCTTCTCACTGTGCTTATTAACCATATCCTTTTTCACTTCCTCATCAACATTATGAAGAACAGAATCAGTTTCTTGCACAAACCCAGCCTCATTTATCTTTCTCATCAATTCCTCCAGCTTCTCATGAATCTTCTCTGAATCAGGATGAGAATGATCATCCACCACAAAACAATGGATTTTGTTCCCATGTTCAATTAAACTACATCCAGGGCTTCTAATTACACCTCTAGTCTTCATTGAAGCCCTTACTTTTGATGCATCACTCCATAGACCTTTAACAGAGTATATATTTGAAAGCATGATGTAGTTTCTAGGATCTGAGGGATCTAATGCAATCATTTTCTCTGCCGATTCTTTGCCAAGATCGATGTTATTATAGACCCGGCAAGCACCGAGAAGGGCACCCCAGACTCCAGCGTTTGGCTCTAAAGGCATATTCTTGATCAGATCATGAGCATCATTAAGTAAGCCACAACGGCCAAGAAGATCTACCATACAAGAATAATGATCCAATCTGGGTTGAACTTTATAAACTTCAGACATGGCTTGGAAGTAGTATTTTCCTTCCTCAACAAGCCCAGAATGGCTACAAGCACTCAATAAATGCGTAAAAGTAACATGATCAGGTTTCATAAAACCTCCTTTTACTGATTTTTCGAAGAATTTTATTGCTGATTTACCATTTCCATGCATGGCATATCCTGCAATCATTGCAGTCCAAGCCACTTTATCAGGCTTATCAATCTCTTCAAAGACCTTATGAGAGGCAGGTAATCTTCCTAATTTTGAATACAAGTTCAAAAGCGCGGTTGCTATTGTGACATTTTCATTGAGACCACACGTGAAGATTACACCATGGATGGCCTCTGATAATTGTCCTATAGGCAAGTTTTCACATGCTAAAAGCAAGGCTATGATTGTTGCCTCATCAGGAAAATGTCCATCAATCTTCATCAAATCAAAATAATGAAAAGCTTCTTCAGGGTTCCCATTTTGGGAGCAGATAGCTATCATTGAATTCCATGATACTATATTTCGTTCTAGGATTTCCCAAAACAACCTGAATGCAGAATCAACACAGCCAAACTTTCCATACATGTTAATAAGAGAATTCGCGAGCTTGGATTCCAGCTTTATACCCAATTTCACTGCACAGCCATGAAGATACTGACCTTCATTCTGGGATTTCACAGAAGTGCAAGCAGAGATTATGGGTATCAATGTAAGCTCATTCAGATTTAACTCTTCCTCAGATTTCAACTTAGAAAACACAATCATGCACTTACCAAGATCTCCTCTTTTTGAAAACCCAGAAATCAAAGAATTCCAGGAGACAATATCTCTGTGGGGCATTTCATCGAACAGCTTTTGTGCATCTTCTTTTAACTCAAGTTTAACGTAACTGGATACCAATTGATCCCCAATGAACCCGTCTCTGTAATTCAGTGATTTGATAACTCGGGCATGAATCATTTGGCAGCAGGAAACAGAATGTGAAGATTTCAAAGCAACCAGTAGATTCGATACAAGAGATTCGTGGGTTTCAGAGAAAACAGAACTATATCTTCGTTGCCAGCAAGGTTTATGCATAAAGTAAAAGAAGAAAGTAAAGGCTAAAACTTGGTGGGCTAAGGCTTTCGGGAGATTAGCTATCAACTTCCAACGGTTGAGTTTCGCGCCCAACTGCCAGAACATTTTAGTTGCGGATTAATTGTTGAGGATTTGAAACGAAATATTTGGTGGTCGATAATGAAGAGAGATATAACCTTGTTCGTCGACAGATGTTTGATTTTGACTTATCAAAAGGTCAAGGCAGACATCAGAGACTTTTATCTTTCCCTTTCTTTGTTTTCTGCGTAAGTTCGCATATATTGCATATCATTAATCGAATGAATTGACTCATTTTACCTAATTTTTTTTTTTTTGCCTCTTGTTTACTATGCCACACCTCAAGAGAAAAGCGCTAAAGTGGTACACTCACTTGAAGAGGAATGCTTACGCTTTTTGGGTATTGTTTCGAAGAGCATCAGAGACCTTTATCTTTCCCTTTCTTTGTTTTCTGCGTAAGTACTCCTAATATTAATGATATGAGTAGAAACACCAAGCGTCCGACAATGGCAACAACCACTTTTGAAATAAAACTGGCCACTATTCATTTGTTTCATAATAGTGTACAGTTTGCTGGGTTTGCCCATGATGACCCTAATGATCACATATTGAATTTTGAAAAATTATGTGATACCTTCAAATCTAATGGTGTGTCTAAGATGCTAAAGAGTCTCAACAAAGAATCTATAGATTTGTTACTCCATTGATTGATACATTTCAAGTGAAGTAATATCATAGCAAAACACAACTTTGATACTTTGTATCTTTGTCACATCCCTGGATATCAAAGAAATTAAGTTTGAGTACACCGTAAGGACCAAAATGAAGCTCAAAATTATGAGTTGGTACCAAAAATGTATATTCTGCGGATGAACAGTAACCCGCTACAGTACTCGTAAACAGTAAGTCCGTGAATTTACATAATCTACTAGGTCCCAATTTGGTATCATATCTTTGGGTTAATTGCAGAATTGGTCTTATATCTTTAGGTCAAGATATTATAAAAAAGTCACACTGCACTTACAATCAAATAGAAAACTTCAATCCTTCAACGCCACTGAGGATTCTTGCAAGTTTATCAAGGATCGGTTGACTCAATTTGGCCATCTTTCTGGCCTCCAGGTTAATAACTCCAAGTCTGTTCTTGTTTTTAGTCCTAATATGGGGAGGAGCATAAAGATGCAGTTTGGAGATATCTTGAATATGAGGGTTGATACTCAGACAAGTATTTGGGTGTTCATATTGATGGGAATAGGCCTTTACAAAGAAACTTTGATGAACTCATTTACAGGATTGGTTCGAAGCTCTCAGGATGGAAAGAGAAATGTCTCTCCCAAGCGGGTAGATTTACTCTCATCAAGTCTGTCATCCAAGCTGACTCAGTATATAAAATGTCTATTCTCACTTGTCCTGTGAAGCATGCTAACAGAATTGATTCCTTGTCCAGTAGGTTCTTTTGGGGCTCAACAGTTCTGGTAATCATAGAATGCATTTACTGAATTCTGATCACCTCAGGTTACCAAAGAGTCAAGGGGGACTTGCCTTCAAGAATACTAAACTGATGAGCAAAGCCTTACTAGCTAAGAATGCTTGGCATTTCATTCGCAATAATGATAGCCTAGCTGCAAGATGGGCATGCCATAGATACTCTGTTTCCAATGGTGAATTCTTGTTCAAATCTCCTAGTTCAGCTTCATTTATTTGGAAAGGGATTTACAAGAATGGAGATTTAATCCTTAATCTTCTCAAATGGAGACTAGGAGATGGTGCAAGCATTAACATAGCTAGCACGCGCTGGCTTCTTCCATGGGAGGGACCAAAAGGCATTTTTCATGTTGCTGACATGTGGGATTGTAATACTAATGCTTGGAACTCTGCGATGCTTCGCGGCTTATATGGCCAGATGGATTGCAGTGTTCTCAGTTATATGCGGTCTTCGGCATTTGGCTTGAAGGATGAAGTTGTTTGGAATGGCCACAGTTCTGGAAGCTATTCGGCTTCTGCAGGATATAAGTGGCTGCTGTCTAATGGGTCTGGGAATCTCAATCCCTCTATTGGCCCTTCTTTGTTCCCTTGGAAAGACTACTGGAAGAGCAAAGTGCCTTTTAGGGTGCTGCTTTTTGGTTGGAAGGTGCTTTGTGATGCTATACCTACAAAAGACAAGCTACAAAGACACCATTTTCAACTGGGTGACAATGACTTATGTCTTTTTTGGTATCAATGCAAAGAAACCACTAATCACATCATGCTTCATTGTCCTTTTGCCAAAGCTGTTTGGTTTGGTCTCAATGTGAGCTTTAAGATCGACTGCTCCCTAGGTGCTAGTATTGGCACTTGGTTAAATCATTGGCTGCAACGTTGGAAATCTGCGAAGGAGGATTTTGATGATATCTGGATGACAATCCTTGTCACTTTAGATGCCATTTGGATGCATAGAAACCAATGTCTTTGGAAGGGTGTTGATCCTTCCCCGGCTAAGGTGGTTAATGAGGTCTTACATAGGAGGATCATGTACTGCACGGTGTGGAATCTCTCAACAGATGCCAAAGCCTCATCTGTCATCAATCTGGGGAGGAAGATGGAGAAGGAACAATTGGTTTGGCCCTCTATGAGTTCAGCGGATTGGATTTTATTGCAAAAATACAGGATTTCGCAAAAAAATTGGCTTTTCTTTATCTGAATAACTCTGGTCCACTTCAAGTTTGCATTGAAATGGAAAACCAAGCTAGTCCTAGTAACAAGCTCCATCAATATGTTGTGTTCCTCCTCAGAAGCATTCTGGACAAGAAGCCATCTCGTATTTTAGTGTGTCTTTGCAATATTAGGAATCTAGTTAAATTTGTCTGTAATATTCCTCAGTCTGATGATATCTATCCTGTGTTGTATGATCTTAATAGTTGGCTGGCTGGAGCAAGTGTTAGATATGGTTCTTGCAAACTTTTACTTAATTATCTGCTAGGCTTTAGTTCTATTAGGCATGCTCTCGCCAGTTCCTCCTTTACTTCTCTAACCCTATGAATCTGTAATGTTCTATTATGTTATTTTAGTGATGATGCTAGCGGTTTTTTATCAAAAAATAAAAATAAAAAACTTCAATCTAATAATACATAAGAAGAACAATTTGTAAACATTGTGTTAAAAAAATAAATTAAAGTACAATTGATCCTATCTGCATGATGAAAATATCACCGATCTTAATGTTGCCAACGTTATGTTAACCATGAAACTCTCTGAAACGTTTTTGTTTGTGTCAAAGGCTCAAAGCCCCTTTCTCATACAAATAAGGACTAAAACGCACATAAAAGTAATATCAGGGTTCTCATATGCAGTTTTCACCAGGGACTTAAAAGTTTGGCCAAACGAGAGTGCATATACGAATGTGCACAAAAGTTTCCATTATGTATGTGCAATTTAGTCCCTATACACAAAATCACAGCTTTGAGTCCTCTCCTCCACATTTTTTCCATTATTTTCCTTTGCCCGATGAATCATAACATCATAATAGGTAACAAACCCATCAATTTTTTCAAAAAAGAATTAGAAAACTAATTTCGAGAAAGTTCTTTTACATAAGGAATAAATAATTGATATCGAACTAAAAATAAAATAATTTTGTTTTAAAAATGACATTACATTTCAAATTCCATGAAATTAAATGGCATTTTGTTTGATTTCTTTTTAAATTTTACTAGATTATTTTTTTTCTTTTTCATCCATTTCTTCAATGCAATCATATTGCAGAGAGAAAAAGTGAGGCTGCTTGTCATAATTTTTTGAGACCTAAACATTGTTGTCAGAATTGGACCGTACCAGACGGTCCGACCGGTCTGACCGCCAACCAAATGTGAAAGCGAGTGGGTTTGACCAAAAAAACTAAACTGTCGATTGGACCGAATTGAACCGGTTTTAACCGGACAAAACCGGCAAACCGGGGTTGAACCGCTGGACCGAATCGACGATCCAACTACTTTTTTTTTTTAAATCTCAATTTTTTTTTTTGCTTTTGCTCTCTATTCATTTTCTTATTTGGTCATCTTCCTCTATTTTGCGTTGAACTTGAAATTTGAAGATCAAAATGTTAAATTTAATTAACTATTATGAATTTATGACTTATTAGATCTCGTTTAAAATACATTAAGTACATTCACTTGCTTGAAAAAATGCATTTAATCTATAATCTTTAGTAGTGGAGAGAAAAATTATATCATTTAAATGAAAAAATATATTTAGTAATAAATTAAATACATCTCTTAAACCACAAACAAAAAATATATAATATTTATATTTAATATATTAAAAATAATTATTTATTGAGTCATCTGGTTCGACCGATGGTGAACCGAATGCTTATACGAGTCTCTACCCGGTTTGGTTTTGACACTTCCGAGGCTTCTACTTGTTAGACATTGGTTCAAGAAAACATGTTTTGGAGGAACAATTTTCCACCAACATATTTAACCAGAAAATTGAATAAAAACAATGAAAAAGTGGGAAAACTTGAATATGACCCATACGCAAATTCAACAAAATTCCATAATACTGGACAATATCCAAGGTGTATCCAAAGCAACCTAATGTATCTCAGAAATTAAATTAAACATGGCCAAAATTAGACAAGGAAACTATCGTCCAAGAAGGCTGGTGAGTGAGACTCTAATCCTCCTCATCAATCAACTTGGTGCCCAAACCTTTCAGTTCTTCTTTTGGGATGTCTACAACAGTGACTAATGAGTAGAACTCTTCCTTAGCATCTTCTTCATCGTTTCTTTTTCTTGCAACCCGAACACGGACTCTCCTTGGGACGCTGCGGATTCCACCACTCCAGACATGCTTGTTAAGTTTGACATCCACTCTCACATCTGTTGTTCCCATTGCCTGTTGGGCAAACTTCCTGATTTCCTTAATAGCCTTTGGAGCCTTCTTCTTGAATGTGCTGCATGAAATGAGCACCAAAAAATACATTAGACCCACAATTAATTTTGATTAACGAGTCTTATTGAGAAGTTGATTTTGGGCAGCAACTAAATTATTACAGGATCTACAGCTACTATCCTTTATTCACTTTCATTCCAAGAAAGATTGATGCGTATCATCTATTTTCTAAAATAGATAACAGTTATATCTAGTTGCAAAAACATGAAGCAATCTTATTTGATACTTAGCTAACGCACATTACACACCTTTGATAAAATTATACAATTAGGCATCTACATCAAACCATGTAAGCTTACCCCACAAGTTGGAGCTAAAACATCACCAAAGAAAACCACAAACATAAAAGTTAAACAACTCAATTGTGCAGTCACGGGCAAAGTCGCTTATTCAAAATTTACTTTCGAAATGTCAGAATAACTACAACAACCAAGGCAAATTAATTAGACGAAACACGACAATTTCCCAAAAGATTCATCAATCAGACAAATCAAAGTATCCTCACATTACTTCCACTAGGATCTACTATGCTTCCTAAGGTACCGACGGATCAGATAAACAGAAGGTGATTCCGTATAGTGCATCCAAAAATAAGCTATAAGCCATCATCTATCTATTACAAGATCAAACCAGCCTCCACCTAGTTGAATTGGATGTAGTTTAATCTAAGCCTCACCACTTAACTTGAACACAAAATCGAATTGGATCTCGACAAATTAGAACAAAAAGAGAGAAGGAAATGAATAAGTTACCATCCATGAAGACGCTTGTGGAGGTTGATGGTGTACTCTCTGGTGACAACCTCTTCCTTTCTTCCTTTCGCCGTCTTCTCCACCATTGTTGCAGCTTCGCGAGAAAACTAAGGCCGACGCAGATTTCACTTCCCGCTGCTATTCTAAGAAAACCCTAGTGACTCTAACCAGAAGCATATATATAGGGTTTCTATCAGTCGAAAAGCCCTCGTGTTTTCCACTAAACTACCAAAATGCCATTCAGTTTTCATTTTGGGTCGGATACTCTGTTTAAAGTCCGGATTAGTGTAATGGCCCAAAAAAAAATATGTGGGTAGTGACCAATACTATAATTTATTTTAATAAAATTTTACCTTTTTTGTGTATTATATGTGAATTTATTGAGCCTATAGACCAGGTATCAATAAATTTCCAAACTTGTGAGATTTAAAATTAAGCCCATCAATTTTAGGGAGGAGTACAAAAACCCCATGATGCGCACTAGAAAATGTACAAGGGATAAATTTTTGACCTAAAAGAAATATAGAGATAATATATTTTTTTAATAAAAATCAAGTGATATTCTTCGATCAACGATAAGAATTTTTTAAAAAAAATAAATTTTGTTTCTACTAATTTTTTTTATACATATAATTTTATAAATATAGGTAGTCCTGTTAAAAAACACTCATCATAATTGGGCGAGCAACAATAATTAACTTTAAATTCTAAAAATTGAACGGACAATAGAAAGAAAAACTCAATTATCTACCAGTTTTGTTGAATTTTGTTGGTGATCTACTTTTTAAATAAGAATTTAAGAACTGAGAAAAAAAGTTTAAAAAAGAAGTTTATATTTTTTTCAAAAACAAATGTTAAAGGCCCAAATCCATTTTCACAATGATTCCGGGTTTCCAAAAATACCCGAACCAACAAAAAATTACGGGTTTGTCCGTCTCATATAAGCCCGCCTAAAAGCTTCACTTCCTTGGAAGAAACATCTTGGTCTCTCTTACACTCACTCTCATTCTGCGTGACGCAGTTTCAGGTTAGTTTTCGTCACTGGGCATATATGTAATCTGTGAAATTTACTTAAGCTTTCTATATCTATTTTACAATTTGGTTTTCCTTCTGATGGCAGAAGAAATTTAACAGAAAGCAGCCGAGTCTAGCTTAAAATGGTAAGTTTCTCTCCCACTCATGAAACAAAAGAATATAAAAGCCTGTGAAAGAAAGGGTTTTTGGGTTAGCTTTCTAATTTATGGGTTTTAATGTATAATCAGTCAGGCAGGAAAGAAACTGTTCTGGACCTTGCAAAATTTGTTGATAAAGGGGTTCAAGTCAAGCTTACTGGTGGCAGACAAGGTAACTTATTTTATTTTATCTTCCAATTTACAACCATTGTGTTTTATCAAATTGATCCACGAAATTTCAGTTGATTTGTGTGTATAGCTAGGTGCTAGACTTTGATAAGTTAATGGACTAAGCAACTCTGTGAACTGAAGCATGCATGGTCTTTATCTCAACTATTATTTTGGTTGAGGTTTCATAAGTATGATTTTGGCTTTCAGATTGTGCCTACTAACAGAAAATTAAAAGTATGTGTTTGGTTATCTGATTTTCATATGGGCCTAA
Organism: Chamaecrista fasciculata; assembly: GCA_003254925.1. Taxonomy (NCBI): domain Eukaryota; kingdom Viridiplantae; phylum Streptophyta; class Magnoliopsida; order Fabales; family Fabaceae; genus Chamaecrista; species Chamaecrista fasciculata. The sequence goes on along the minus strand of QANZ01025155.1, from coordinate 180,078 downwards.
GTTTTTGTCATTCACAGTGGACTTACTGTCTCTAAATACTAATTTGTGACTTTATTGGTTTACTTGATGTATTTGCCTCAGTTTACTTGATCTCAAATCCATTGAAGTGAACATTAATCACTTCTAAAAGAACTAATAATGATGAATCAATTTAGACCCCCCAAAAAATGATGAATCAATAACAAAAAAACAATTGGGATGGGGATGATAGATACTTTTTTTTTAAGTGATTTATTAGGTCGCAGTATGGGATATCAATTTACCTTTGTTTTAAGGGTGAAATGGTGCTGTCCTTCCTCAAGCTTAGATCTTATTATCAATTAAGTTATTAAATATATAAACGAAGAATACAATGTTTTTCATTCATATCAGTTTTTTCTTGTCTATGAATTTATCTGTTGATAGTGGCAGCAGAGGAACTTAAGTGAGAGTCAGTTTTAACAATACTGGTGATCAATTAATAAACTCAAAAAAGCCAGGAACTTAATTGAGAAAGAGTGCTTCTTATATTTAATTTGTGGCATGGCAGTGACAGGGACTCTGAAAGGTTATGATCAGTTACTTAACCTTGTTCTGGATGAAGCAGTAGAGTTTCTACGAGGTAAATATTACCAAGCCTTGTTTTGCATTTTGTTGAGTCAATAACATACATGAATTAATTGTTTTGACTTTGAGTCTTAATTCCTTTTTTCATGCAACTTCATAAACGGAACTTATACATCTGTCTGCCTGGATGTTACCAAGTGTTTTCTTTTGACAAAAGCCTGCAAAACAATAACCTCTTGTGCATTTAAATATTGAAAGGTCAAATTTCTAGCTGAGATGGACAAGGTGATATTTCAATGAAACTTTGTACTATATGTATGGCTGTAAATGCCGACCTGAAGCAGTAATATAATTTCATAATTAATGTATTGGTGGAATCCACTAAGATTAATGACATTATATACGTTGCATTCTAGTTAAGCATTCATCTAAATTGTGTAAACTGCAGTAATCTGATACTCAAAAGAAAATATATAAAAGAAAAAAGTATAGCAATGCAACAAAGGGGAAAATCAGCATAAAAACTTAAGAAGGCTATCAATAGTTATAATTTTTGTTTGCATAAAGACTAATCTTATTTGGTTTAACCAATGAACTCCTATGTTATACTTGTGAATTGTCAATTTTAGTTAGCTGCGCCCCTTTGCAAAAACTTGGACAGGAAATTCTTTTCTTCTTAGAAGATATAGTGTAGTCAAATATGATATTAGTGCCATACCATTTCATAACTAAATTGCATTTTATTTTCTCTTGTGCTACAGATCCCGATGATCCACTTAAAACTACTGACCAGACCAGACGGCTTGGCTTAATTGTAAATTTCCTCCTATCCCATTTATTATATCATCATTACATGACCATCAAACTTAGATTCTCTGTCTTGTAAATTCTAACTTATCAATGTTAAAAAAAGAAGAAAAGAAAACTTGGGAGGTGAACCATTTGTTTTTGAACTTTGAACTTGCTGCGGATCTTTTTCACTTGTCAAAATCTTCTAGATGTAAACAGATGAAAGGGGAACTCGTTTGTCGTGTAGTTGTGTTATGTGTCCAATTCAATAAACCACTTTATCTAGACATCAATTGAAAGAAAAGGGAAAGATATTCATCAACTACAACAGATGGAAATGGCTTAATTGCATGACTAGCCTGCTGTTACTTATAATCCGAAGAATAAGAATGGGTGTGGAAGTGGGGTTAGAGAAAGTTGTACCTAGGCTCAATCTTGATGATATAAGTATTGTTCAAGAAACGAGGCAGCAGGAGGTCAGAAAAAGAATTGGGGGGTTGCAACTAACTTTGAGAGTGGATTGGTGTGCTCATGTGCTGGATGAGTGAAAAATGGGCAGCTGGTTGGGTATATAAGGAAGACCAATTCTGAGGGGAGGCATGGAATATTTGGAATGGTTTTGGGAGAGAGTCCAACCTCACCAAAGTCATATACCCTTTTCTATCTTATGCTATTTTCTTTTCTTGTTTGTTCAGCTTGTGTGTTGCTAGTCATCTTTCTCTGTTTTCCTTGTCTTAAATCCTATCAATTACCTTTGTAAAGATAGATTTCATTACTTTTCTTGAATTATATAATATAAGCCACCAATGTTCCATCGTTATACATAAATTATTGGGAAGAAAATCATAAACAAATAAAAGATTTGAAACTATTGTTTGGTAACTTAAATAACCAAACTTTGATGAAAATTTTTGGCCGATTATCGAAAAGACCTATGCATTTATGAAGAAAGAAACAGCAAAGATATCAAGTAACAGCGAACCTGTAACTGTTAGTTTGTAAAGTTTTTAGCTCCTTGTTTGTTCATGGCAAAGTAGAGGTAGGGTTTTCAGTTTTGTCATACTTTAATTCATAAAACTAAACTCTGCTTTGACACCATTAAGAGTCTGCCTGTGCTATTGATTTTACTATCTATTCTTCATAAAAGCCCTAGTCCAAACCACTTATAGACTGAAAGTGCTGCTCTACTATAACATCCTGTGATCCTGCATCTTGAGTCTTGACATCTCTGTGGGTTCTGTGGGCTGTTTGATAATCAAGGCAAACGCATCCATTTGTCATTTGAATTAGAAATGTAAATGAACTTGATTGATTTAGAGTTGGGTTTTGACACTCACAAAGAATATCTTAAAGGGTTTCATGTATCTTGTCTTGAGAGTGCAAAGCTGGTGGGGAGGTTGTATTCTTTGAAATTTGATGTGTTGACATTAGGTAGCACTTAAGATAGAAGCATTTCCGGCTAATCCTGAAAATTTACAACATTAACAAAATCTCATTTTCTTAAATGATTTTCCATTTTCCACAATAATGTTTGAATCTTATTTAGCTTAACTTTGGGAACACCGGTGAATATTTTATTACTATCTAGGGACTTACTGCTTTTGTTGTACTGCAGGTTTGTAGGGGAACAGCTGTCATGCTTGTGTCCCCAACCGATGGTACAGATGAGATTGCAAACCCCTTTATGCAGCCAGATGGGGCCTAGGTGTGAATACCCTATGTATATATTTCTGTTGTTTGCTGATTTAACCACATGGGACTTGAAATTTTGAACCATTTTGTGGCCTAATCAGCATTTAGTGTTATTCGTGACTGGATCCTTTTATCATGCATTGATGAATATATTGTTATACATCACATGTTCTTGTCCTGATTTACCTTGAGTTCCCTAAGACATTACCTTCTTCATTGTAGCTTTCACTTTGACAAGAAATATTTGCAAGAAAGTGTGTTTTAACAACTTGGGAGTTTTCTACTTTTACTCAATAATGTCCCCTTTTTCCTTCAAGGGAATATGATCTTTTATTACCCTCATGATTTGCAAAAGCTGTACTTTCTTTAGTTGCTTGACCTGTTTCAGATTGATTGCAAGATAGAATTATCAATTATGATAATGTCTCTTCAAGGGTTGACTTTGTTCATATGAAAAAAACAGAGGATGTGCAATAAGAGAAAAGGAAAATCTTGATGATGTCTCTGCTTTTGCTTGTTAAACCTATCATGAAGAAAAAGGAACATTTAGGATGATTTTTGAATCTGAGCATGCTGAATACAACTACGAAATTCACTGTAGCAAGTAGCCATATGAATAAATTACAGGGAACATATAAATTCGTCTTTAAAATATACATGAGTTAACACTCAATCCTTAAAAAGTTAATTTATACTATTTAATTCTTGAAAGTTATGGAATTAATATATTTTAGTCTTTTTGTTTCTACAAATTAGTCTCTATAAATTATGTTTAAGGGACTAAATTGTATTGTCTTCACAACTTAGGTATTAAAATGTGTAATTTAAATTTTCAAAAATTGAATTGTTAATTCATGTATCTTTTCAGGACCAAATTGCATGTTCACTCAACAAATTATGGGCTTTTTCTGCTTTGTTACTTGCATTCTTTGTCATTATGAGTTGATATCAATTTTCTATATTTGACTTGTGTTTTGGCATATGCTTGAGATGACCCATTGAGCATGATTGTCCATGTTACTTGAATAAAACTTGTTAATCCTAATAGTTACGTAGCAGGATTATTAACTTGTTAAGTGGGATTCTTTCTCCTGGTGTAGAGTAAAGCTACACCTAATAATGTACAGTAAAAAATGGTCTAGCATAATATATGTGCTAAAAGAAATAATAATATCTCCTTTTATTAATTTAGATTTGATTCTTTTGAAAACAAATATTCTAAAAAGTGTAAATTCTTAAACTTTATAACAATCATATTAATTCTTAAATCTATTATTTGAGAGTATACATTAAAAATTGTTCCTTTCTGGGAGAGAAGTTAAATTCCAACATGTAGCATGCGCTGCTTCAAGCTCATGTAGGCCATTATAGCATTACTTAATTGAAAATGGCACCCAAAGCTACAACTTCCATGATTGCATCTCAACCACATTAACTTCTGTTTTTTTTTTTTGGACTGAACCACATTGACTTCTTTACTTCATCATTCTTCCTCTCAATTTCTTTGTTTCTATTATGCTTCTTCAGTGCAGTTTTGTTTCCTACATAGTACTTATATGCCATTTATTTACTATTTCATGAATGGGCCAAATTGTACTTTTAATCTATTATCTTTGAGATAGTTTGTAATTCGATCTTTTGTGTTTTTTGTTGCAATTTTATTCTATAAAATTTTTAAATAATTTTATTTTTTGATCTCAAACTCACCTTCGGATTTGATTTGATTTCATTAGCCGACAATTCCAACTAAGCAAAAAAAAAACTCGTCAATTTATAGTTTTAAAGTCATTACATTTATACTTAAAAGTTATAACGAGAGAGATATGCCTGCTTTGTTCATTTAATCGTGAAATGAGCTACCTATTTTAGAGCCTAATTCGATCATATTTGTTGAAATTGTTACTTGGACAGAGAAAGGATATGTCAAAAGCAACATATAACTTGAGACACATTATATTCGAACTTGAAAAGAGATATATATGACTATATTCAATCATTGAGAAGTGAAAATTTTAAGAAACTTGTAGGATCAAAATTATAACAAAAAAAGGTAAATGATTGAATTATAACTTTTTTCAGAGTTAATGGACCAAAAGTGCATTTTGGCCTTATGAATAATATTCAACTCATCAACTTCTTTTTTTTTTTAACCATCTTGTGCGGAAAGTGCTTATATGACCAAAAAAAAAGTGAGGAAAGTGCTTAAATGTTAACTCAACTTCTCAATCACAGGTCTCCAAGAAATAAATCCCTTGTGATTATAGACTTGAATACAAATGCAATGTAAATGGGGGATGTGTTTATTGTGAAAGAAAACTAATGTTTCCCTCCTTTTTCTTTGTAAACTTTTTTATTGAACCCGTTTTATGTTTAGACATTAAAAATTCTAAAACCCAACTTTTATTTTTTCGGTTACAAAAATCCCACTCTTTAATCTAGTTAGAATCATACCGACAATGAATATTGGGATATTTTATATTTGACATCATGATTCATATTCATTTAATTGTGATTAGTGCTCTTATATAGCAAATTTTATTATGATAAATCATGGCATAGAGATGAAGGTGTATTTCAGAATCTATCTATAAGTTTGACATGCTTTCTTACCCTTTTGTTTTTTAGTGACATTGTTGGGCTTTTTTCATTCAAAATTAAAATATTTATGAAGTTGATATATTGTATCAATTTGTTAATCAATTTTTGATTGGAGGAATTAAATTGATTGAAAATTGAATGAGATGATTGATATGCATTAAATTGTAAGATTGGGGGAGATTGAGTGAATTGCCTACAAATAGAGGTAATTCCTTTATGAGCACTCTTGTGAGAGAGTGGTGAAGTCCCAAACATGGGAGGGGGCTTTCATCTTCTGGGGAGGGTCTATAATTTTTCCGTGCGAAAATTATGTTTGGGAGAGGGTTTATAATTTTTCGTTCAAAAATTGTATTGAGTATGGTTTGTAATTTTGTCCGTGCAAAAATTACAATTATAGTGAAGTTGCCCAGAGGGGGCCGTGGAGTAGGTCTTGAGGCACCGAACCATGTTAATTTGTTTGTGTGTGATTTTCTCTATTCCGCTTCCCTTTATTTTAATAGATGAGGTGGGTGTCAAGGCATTAAAGATAATTGTGGCTTTACCTTCAAACACTCCATAAATCAAATCAAACATGCTTTATAGTTAGTTTAGCTTATTATTTTATCATCTTTCTTTTTCTATTATTTTATTAGTAAACTTTCTAAATAACTTTATTGGGTTAGAAAAAAATGCTCCAAATTTTGATAATTGCCCAAAAATTGTGATTAATATCATGCAGTTTCAGACCCTAATCAAACTATTAAAGTATAAAAATGCTTTTCATATTTTCCAACAAGGCTATTTTAGTGGGATGGTGGGTGGATTTTGTCATAAAAAAATGTCAAGATTACTCCTCCTATAAAATATAACTTTTTATTTTTATAATTGGTCGTATCAAATTTTTTTATCGTGCATTCTTAATTTACCAGAGAATCTTATAATAAAAATATTTAAAAAATTATTTTAAATTTCATCATTTTTATCAGTTTTGTAATTTTTTTTTAAAAAAAAAAAACTTGAATTTTAGGTACTTTCCGACATGTCTTGTCATAAATTCTCTCAATGCATTCCTTTCCACCAAAACTTCAAAAAAAAAAAAAAGTTTGCAGTTAACACAAAAAAGGTGTAAACGACAAGAATCACGTCCCACCATTAGCAACAAATCATGAGAATTAAAATGTTAATAACACATCAATTATTACTAAATTCAAGCACACCCAATTGCTCTTTCTTTTTCCTTTTGTTTAATCTTTCGGCAATCGGCATCCCAATGGTACTAATTTTGTTTCAAGTGTTACTTTTTTATCCTTAATTCCTTTTTATGAAAACTAATAATAATTAACACTACTATTATCATTATTGCTGGACTAACATATATACCATCATCACCATGATGTTCTATTAAAATTAACACTACTAAATGTCACATTGGACTTGAGTGGAAAAAAAACATCTATATTTTAAAACATTTTTTTCAAAGTCCCATTGAAATTAATATATCTTCTAGTCGTACTTCTATTTATATTAAAATAAAAATATAATATATAATTAAAATAAGAGGAAATTTATTATTTGGTCCTTCTTTTTTACTAAGTTAACGATTTAGTCCCTAATTTATTTTACATACATATTTGCGTGTCCGTTAGAGCACGCAAAGCCCCTAGTATATATATATATATATATAATTTGAGGATGTTATTAAATTTAATATTTGTTTGCTTAATGTAGTGTTTGACCAAGTAATTAGGTCACGTAATATAAACGCATAGAGATACGATGCTTCGCAGGAAGCACTACGGAATTCATGTGCACCTTTTCTGAACTTTCTCCCTTTTTATCGATTGCACTTCATTTCATTTCTATCTGCCCTCAAATTCTGTGTTTGAAACACTAAAATATTTGTTTAATTAATCTCTCTAAATTTGTTTGTTCTCCTATTTGACATATAGTTTTAGAATGGTTAAATAGTCATTTTGATTTAATAAACCAATTTAAAGATAAACTTTTACCTTAGTCATCGAAGAGGCTTTCCACGAACTTACAGAAAACTTCACAATAGTGTAGCTGGAAAACATACTTACAATTTGAATCTTTCATAGTACTTTAGGGATATAGTGTTGAGAGAGATATAAATAAATTAAAGAGAGAAAATATTAGTAAAACTCACTTTCTTTCTATACTTGTTCTTTTTTCTTTCTGCACTTCACCTACAGTGCGTTATAGAGGATCTAAATTAATATAATTAGTATCATCAAAATTCATTGTTGACTTGTTCATAATGTTGACCTTATTAAAAATTAAAATGATAATACAAGATAATAATCTATATTGAGGTTCTTATCCCTTGATTAACAATAACTGGATTTTTTGTGTTTACTAATAAGTGTTTGGTGTAGTGGTTGACAAACTATTTCCTAAGGAGATGACCCAAGTTCGATCTCAATAGTCAACATTATTGGAAAGGCTCTGACCGTTTTGTTTTTGAGATCCGAATGAAGTTAGTCTTCGTCTAAATCATTACATAAATAGTCCAAAAGTACCCGTGGCTTAAAAAATATATATATATATATATATTTTTTTGTGTCTAATTAACCGACATGTCAATAAAAATTTTATTAATACAAATTTATGAAAAAAAAAAGCTAAAAAAATAGAAAAAAAAAATAGGTAACGAAAATGATGTGATTGGGGTGTGACAAAAAGTTGTGATATCCTACAAAGCGTTATCCCTATGACACTATGGATCACGTATCAATATTGTGGAACTAAATAGTAAATACTTTATAATTTCCTGCTCTATATTTTTTTTTTAAAGTTAAAGAGAGAAAAGAAAAAAGAGATTAAAAAAGTATCATCCTATATATTTATTATTTTATGGGATTCATATTTTTTTAACTTTACAAAAAATACATAAAAAATGAAATATAGATAATTCAATTCTATTTATTTCCTCCGGGTTGTGCAAGTGGTGGCTCCCACTTTAAATAGTTCATTCTTGATTTTTCTAACTCTTAATTCTTATTCTCAACAAAATTAAATAAACTTCTTCAAATACTTATTGTAAAGTTTATATAATCATAATGGGGTATCTTTGGGCCCAGGGGGACCGTCCTAACTCTAGAGAAATAGTTATAAAGAAAAGGCTTAAGTGCACTTTTGGTCCCATAACTATGACAAAGGTTTTATTTTGGTCCCGTAACATTTTTTGTTGCAATTTTGGTCCAATAACTATGACAAAGGTTTCATTTTGGTCCCATAACTTTTTTTGTTGCAATTTTGGTCCCATAACTATGACAAAGGTTTCATTTTAGTCTCATAACTTTTTTTGTTGCAATTTTGATCCCATAACTTCTCAAAAGGTTCCACCGTTAGTCCCTTGGTGAATTTCATCCATATTTAGCCGTTAAGTATGACGTGACATAGTAACTAGGATCATGATGTGGCAAAATAAGATGAAGTGGACTGAAATATGAACTATATGCAACATATTAAAACTTATCTATACCCAACCACCATATATACAAAGAGTGGTACTGACAGGGTCCAATCTGGTGGGGAAGAAGAGACTTCAAGTAGAAGGCACCGACGAAGTCGATGGGATCCTCAACCAGAGTCGAACAACCAAAGTGACGGCGACGGCAAATCGGGAAGCGGAACGAGGAAGAGGAAGTCCCGTTGGGCTAACGAGGAAGAGGAAGTACCACTTTTTGTATATATTGTGGTTGGGTATAGATAAGTTTTAATATGTTGCATATAGATCCTATTTCAGTCCATTTCATCTTATTTTGCCACATCATGATCCTAGTCACTATGCCACGTCATACTTAACGGCTAAATATTGATGGAATTCACCAGGGGACTAACGGTGGAACCTATTGAAAAGTTATGAGACCAAAATTGCAACAAAAAAAGTTATGGGACCAAAATGAAACCTTTGTCATAGTTATGGGACCAAAATTGCAACAAAAAAAGTTATGGGACCAAAATGAAACCTTTATCATAGTTATGGGACCAAAAGTGCACTTAAGCCTAAAGAAAAAATTTAGTTAAGATTTTTTTATATATTTTTGGCAAACAAACAAAAAAGTTTTTTATATTATTATAAGATTTCTTCAATCAAAGCTTGACTTATATTCTTTATTTTTTTTATGATTGGTCATGCAAAAATGTGTGTTTAATATTCTCTCTCTACCATGATTGGTCATGCATCAATTTTTTGCCACGTGACATATATGTTTATTGGAGAACCTTATAACAAACATATAAAAAAAACTTTACCTAAATTTTTTCCTAGTTATAATTGTTTTTGTTAAGCCTAATCAACCTCCCCTGTTATCTCTCTATAAATTTGGTCTCTTTAAAATGAGGTAATTAATTTTTGTCTTTGCGTTAGTTTTATCTTTTTTTTTTTGGTCCATTCATGGCATACCATAAAAGAGAGATACATCAGATAGGCCCTTTATCAGTAAGACAAAGGGGGGGAACGGGGCCAAACGGGAACAAGAAAAAACAACAAAGCCCATCCCAAACGGCACCCAAGAACCCACGAACCAAGAACCAGCCGTCGTGAAGAAAAACCCACCCGGAAACACATCGGATGGAAGCATCAAGCATGAACCCGCGAACAAAGGCTGGAAACGAAGTAGGCGACTATCAGCCGAAAATTGATGATTTTGCCGCTAACCTCCAAGCCAGAAACAGATATATACTACCCACTTCTAGGCAGAGAATTTTCACCCAAGCAACACACAAGGGATGAAGAAAATAATCTACCCAAACAAAAACCATACCAACTCTCAACCAGACGAATAACAAAGAAGAAGGACCACCATTAAGCTCAAACGCTCTGAACAATCTTGAGAGGATCTTCAAAAAGCCTTCTTCAAAAGCTATAGATTTGGACGAAAATTGTACAACCAAAACAAAAAGAAAAGAACAGACAATAAAAGAGAGAAACCTTCCCTAGTGGAAGGGAGACTAAGAGGTGAGGAAAGCCAAAGGGGAGAGTGAAAGGTTTCAAAACTATGTCACCAAAACAATGGAACATAGAATGAAAACCTTTCCAAAGCTCCCCCCTACCGTTTCCACCACCCTCAAAAGACAAAACAGAGAAAACCAGAGAAAAGAGGGACCATTGGTACTGAATCCGAAGCCGCCGCCAAAGATGAAGTCGAAGCCGCCGCCGGAGGCGCCATGGAGGCCACCCACCAACAGCCCCTCAAAGGGGCATAAGAGAAGCGAAACCCTAGCAGAGCAATTTTTTTCGAAACCCTAGCCGCTGTCAATTCCTTCTAACTCTTGTTATAATTGTTTTATCTCATTGGTTTGAAATTTTCACTCTCTTTTTTTTTTTTTCCTTTTGGGCCATTACAATTAAAGAAAACCAAAAAGATAAAGATAAAGAAATCATTGGAGACTAATTTATTCAATGTCTATTGAAGAAATTAACAAGTCAAATTTAAAAAAATCGAGAAAAGAGAATGAAAGTGCATAGACTCAACCAATAAGACACATCATTTGAGAAACTGTGTTACTATAAGGTTAAAATATCTAAAAATAGTAAAAAGTCACCATTAGAATTGCAGACAAAAAGTAGAAAAAATCATCCAAAATTGTATAATAACACCAATGGCAATCAACACAATAAAAGTAAACATTTTTCACCATATCTAAAAAATATATCTAATTAAAGGAGTATACATTGTTGGGAGTAGTATTCCATAAACTCACAAAAGCATAAAACAGTTATCTCCCCTACATCTTCCTTCATAGTAATTATTTCTTGAAATAGAGTAATAAAGTAAGATAGGGTGGAAATCCCATACAATTAATTCAGTAAGGGATCCNAGGAAAGTGTGTGATTTTTTTTTTTTTTGATTTTTTTAATTCAGTAATTTTAACCAACTAAAAGCACCCTCAGACATGTAATATAGTGTGTGTATATATATATATATATAATATGAATGATTTATTATATTTTTTTAATGAAATTCACGAACTCTGTTTAGAGTTTTTTAGGCCCAGTTCGTTTGCGCTCTGATTATAATTTGATCTGATTATAATCGTAATAAGCATGTTCGTTTGCCTTTTTTTTCTAATCAAATTATAATCTTGATTTTTTTATAATCAAACACACCCAATTACACTTATACCCCTATATATATACCTATAATTACCTATACTCTAATACATTCAATCATACATCACAAGGCTAAAATAGTAATTTACCTGAAATGGTCGACCGATTCTGTCAACGGTGGACCGAATATCAACTTGAGAATGATATCAGGCCCGACGTTCGGTCCACCGATGCAAAAAATGGTCGATCGAATTTCAATCTGAGAATGTTATGAGGCCCGACGTTCGGTCCACCGATGCAAAAAATGGTCGACCGAATACCTGAAATGAGCCACATTGAAATTTTTTTTCGGGTTTGGAGTTCTTTTTTACATTCTCTCTCATCTTGTGCCAAACGGTTGACCATTTTTTTGATAGTCCACCGAATGTCGAGGCCTGATTACTACACTTTAGTCCTTTTGGTCCACCATTTCGGAGGCAAAAATAGAATGGTCGACCAAACCAAATAAGCACCTCACAAGTTGCTTATGATTATAATCATATTTTTACGATTCCCAAGGCAAACAGTGACAAAATTTTATTTTTTAAAAAAGTAACAATCACATTCAAACAGACTTTGATTATAATCAAATCACATATTACTTTTTCCTACTTTTTTCAACTTTTTCTTTCATTTCTACCCCTATACAATTTATTAATTTCCTTACCCTTCTATCTACCAACCACAATCATTACATACCTATTTCAATAATTTTACACCAAATAATCAACTTTCATCCAACACCAATACACAAATAATCAACTTTGATTATAATCATACTCTAATCAGAGCAGATTTTATTAAAAGCGAAAACGAACGGAGCCTTAGAAAACTTATAACAAGCAAGAAACTTTATTATTTCTTTCAATAATCAAGTCAAAAAGAGGTAAATAACAAAATACAAAGTTGGAGATGTTTCAATTTAATGAATTGGAACACTATTTAAAAGTTCCAATGTAAAATTATGAACGATCATCTACGTGTTTAAAGAAAATACAAATGATGTGACTGATCCGCAATCGAATTATAAAAAGAAATGATCATGCAATCGTTGAAAACATTCATGACCCACCTTATATTTTTATAAGAGTTTTGTATCACTAATTAATCTAAATATTATTGACGTATAAAAATATAATTAATTTAACCTAAATTTTGATTTTTAAATAAAAATATACCAATCCATAAACCTATACTAAATTATTTATAAGAGTTAGTATATAATGCAAAGTAAACATTACATGCTATTAATGATGTGACTTTATATAAAGTATTGATTGGTTAAAATAATTATTACTTTTTTTATTTTTCAATATTAAATTATTTTTAAAAAAATTATGTAACCTCACAATTTTAGCAATGGTATGCAACTAGGTATGCAACTATGCATACCCTAACTTACATATTAAAATTTCTCCACTTATACAATTCAATTATTCGCGGATTGAATTCAAAATTAACTGCCTAATCTTACCAATAAATTAGAGAAAAATTTCACTTCAAAGTTCCAACTCATTGCCATCCCACCTATATTGACAGCCTTTGGACTACGACATCCCTAGAGATTCCCAATAACTCGTCTCTCCAATTCAATCATTCACACGTTTCTATTTCTTTTCTTTTTCATTTTCTTTATAATAATTATATATATTTATCAAAAAGCTAGGCAGACACCAAAACCCAATTGGCATACGCTTTCCATATTCCAATTTCCTCTCACTTTCTCCAAAAATATAAAAATAAAATAAAAATAAAAAATAATAAGAATAAGAATAAAATCGTAATGTCCACTCGCGGCCTCGCGCGTCATACATGTCATCTTTCACGCTCGTGCTGTGCCCAAATGGCTTTACACTATTGGTTGACAAAAGCACCTGTCATTGTCGCTACGTAAATATCGCCTCACGCGCTATCTCGCCCTCAATTTCTCGCGATATATCGTCACATGTCATATCAGGTGGTCCCTATTCTCATCACTCTCATCGAAATCGAAAATTTATTTTTAAAGTACAGACCAAATGACCAATTTGCCCCCCACACTTCCTCGAATTTTCTTCTCCATGCCATTGCTCGGCGAGAATTTTCTGAGAACCGATAGATTCGAATTAATTTCAGTCTATGTAGAACAAGAACAATAATAATCGTAAAATCACAATAATTTATCATTTTCAACCCAAACATGACCAAATAAGAAGAAAAAGTAAAAAAAAAAAATTAAGAAAAAAATGATCAAAGATTGATCGGACACAGACGATCTCGTAGAATTCATCATCTTCGTTAACAATCTCTCCGTCTCACACACGCTTAAACTTTCTTCATCTTCTGCTAACATTTCTATATCTCAGAGACGTCGAGATCGGACCTCGATCGCGTAGAAATGGTTGATGATCGTGTTGTTGTTGTTGAGTAATAATAATCTCTCAGATTCCTTCGGTTTCTGCAGATTCAAACCTTCACGATCTTGGCAGCTTTAATCACCGGATTCTCCCTCGCTATCGCTTCACGTCCGGCGGCTTTGTAATCGTAGCTACACTCGTGTCGATCGGAATACCGGTGCTCGGCGCAGAATAGTTCTCCACACCGGCACCTAAATCCGGTCAAACCGACCTTCCTCCGGCAACCGGAGCACCGATTCACCACGCGCTTGGCCTCAGACGGTGTCGAAGCGTCCGATTTCGTCCGATCCGGCGTCGGATTCTGCGTCGGCGACTCATCGTCGGGAGGATAAGATCTCTTCGGAGATCGAGACGTGGTGGATCTAGCGGTTTTCTCGTCGCCAAATTTAGAAGCCGCCGATGAGGTGGTTGCGGTGGCGTTGAAGCACTTCTGACACATGTTGTTGGTGGTAGGATTACCGGTAACGCCGCAGTTGTTGACGCAGGGAGTAATGGTTTCGGGAACCTTGAACTCGGTCTCTTCCTTCTCCGTCTTCTGAACCATGATGATGATTATTCCGTCCGATTGAAAACGAACAAAATCAAGAGAAAGGAACCAGAAATTGGTGTTTGGACAGAAGGAAAAGGAAGAGGAAAACAAAGGAAAATTTCATAAAGTAAGAAAGGAACGAAGGATGAGAGAGAGAAATGGGGATTTGAAGGCGTTGTGAGGTCGGTAATGGCGATAGAATATGGGCCTCATAGAGACGCGTATCAAATTTTTCTTTTTTCCTTTTTATTAGTTTTTTATTATTATTTAGTCAAACTGCACTTTTGATCCTATAAACTTTCCTCTGGTCTCAATTTGGTCCCATAACAATTTTTATTGCACTTTTGATCCTATATCTTTGCAAAATATTACAAATTTAGTCATGTATAACTTTTGATCTCATATCTTTTGGTCAGATTACAAAATTAAGCCCATATGTTTGCAAAAAAATTTAGTATTTTACCATCAATCTCACTTGACCCAAAGATATGAGACCAAATTTCCAACCTGACCAAAAGTTATGAAACCAACTCTGCAACCTGACCCAAAAAATGAGACTAAAAGTGTAACACATGACTAGATCTGCAACTTGAGCAAAATATACGAGACCAATAGTACAATAAAATATGAGACCGAAAAGTTAGTATTTTACCATCAATCCCACTTGACCCAAAGATATGAGACCGAATTTCCAACCTGACCAAAAGTTATAAAACCAACTCTGCAACCTGACCCAAAAAATAAGACCAAAAGTGTAACACATGACTAGATCTGCAACTTAAGCAAAATATATGAGACCAAAAGTGTAACACATGATCAAATCTGCAACTTGAGCAAAAGATACGAGACCAATAGTACAATAAAATAAGTTATGTTGCCAAATTAAGACCTGAGCAAAAATTATGGGACCAAAATTGCACTTTGGCCTTATTATTTATTAAAAAAGAATTTACGGCTCGTAATTAATCTCATGTCTTTGCAAAATTTTTATCATTAGTCCCACCTAACCCAAAGATATGAGACCAAAAGTGTAACACATGACCAAATCTGCAACTTGAGCCAAAAATACGAGACTAAAAATACAATAAAATAAGTTATGGTTCTAAATTGAGACTTTAGCAAAAATTATGGGACCAAAACGTGCACTTTGCCGTTGTTATTTATTAAAAATTTTTAACGGCACGTAATTACGAAAATGTCCATGGGGTTATTTCATGTCTCATCACACACGCCAATGTCTGAGGACGAACCATCATGGCAATATGCCAGGCCAAGTTGGTCCAT
The DNA here is from genome assembly GCA_003254925.1 of Chamaecrista fasciculata. Taxonomy (NCBI): domain Eukaryota; kingdom Viridiplantae; phylum Streptophyta; class Magnoliopsida; order Fabales; family Fabaceae; genus Chamaecrista; species Chamaecrista fasciculata. The sequence continues at coordinate 164,147 of QANZ01025155.1, read as the reverse complement.
GTTGGTGGGTAACTTGCACCTTTCAATTATTTATTTATTTATTTATTTATTTTTGTTCTAATTTCAAGAAATATATTATTTTAAAAAATTATGATAATGTTGATTAAAGAGAATTGTTATAAACTATTTAGTGATGAATTATTGATGGTGCAACCCTATATTAAACTACAATCATTCATACTTTTTATGGGCCATGTCTTTGTTACATTGTTTTTAAATATTCTAGTAAATTTGGCAATGTTATTTTTTTAGTAAATTAGTTATCTGATTTTGTAAAGATGGCGAACGTCTTGGTTTAATTTTTGAAACATGAAATAATTTTTTTATAATGATGCTAATTAAAAGTTAATAATAATATGTCATTTTAATTTTTTTAAAACTTATAATAAATGATTTAGGTTAATAAATTATATTTATTGCTAAATTGTCTAAATTGTAATTAATATTTGAATAAAAGAAAAAATAAACAATTTGAAATATTTTCAAATTGACAACTCAATCCTTTTTTGTTGGCCTGGACAACTTAGTCCTTGAAATATTGAAAATTGAAATAGACAATTTAGTATAAATCAAAAGTATTCTCCGTTAGAAATAATGACTAATCTCTTCACCTTGAAATAGACAATTTAGTTTCTTAAAAATTAAAACAATATATTTATTGATATTTTTTTATGGACTAAATAGTATATTGTTTTAATCTTTTAAAAGATTAAAGAGTATATCATTTTATTCTTTTTTTTATTAAAATATGTATTTTAATTTTTTAGGAATCGAATTGTCAACTCGACAATCTTTCATATAGATCATTATTAGTTTGTTCTTTAATAAAGTGACCAATTTGATTCTAACTATATCTTTTAGGGATTGAATATTATAATTCTATCTTTTAAGGACTAAATTGAAAGATTTATCATTCTTTAGAGACTAAATCATTAATTTACTCTTAATTTTCATCTTAAAATTTTAAATTGCATAAATAAATTTATGAATGATTAAATTAAAAAACAAACATTTAATAGAGACTTAATTTTTATGGTACAGATCATTTCTTTGATTTGCATCAACTTTTGCACTAATGCCATATTTCATAATTTTATTGGAGGCACATGAAAGTATGAAACATCAAAGTGTACGATAATAATTCTATAATCTGAAAAAAACAGTGATCATGAGACAAATTGGATTTAAATTAAATCAAGAAAGAAAAAATCTTGTACTTTAATCAAAGGAGATTTGCAAGAAGAATATCCATAAAAAGAAAAAAAAGGTTATAAAAATATTTTATNAAAAAGGCATGAAAGAGTCATGTGGTGAAATTGGTGATGTGAATAACGAACCAGAGAAACAAAATCTAGCTGACTTCACATGTAAGTGATCCTATTCCGGTATAACAGGTTCTTTGCTCCTTCACAATTATCTTACATTATATAGTTCCACCTTTTTCTGGTCCTCCATATTTTAAAACTATAATACAAAATTAATAATAAGAGAAAAATTATTATTTGATCCCTTCTTTTTTACTGTGTTAACGATTTAGTCCCTCATTTATTTTACATACATATTTGCGTGCCCGTTAGGGCACGCAAAGCTTCTAGTATATATATATATACTTCCAAATTATAAAACTTTCTGTTATAATTTATTCTCACTAATATTAAATATTAAATCAAAGTGTTAAAGAGATGCCTGATTGATCGTCCCAGTTTTATCATATCTTCAGCTATTTGATGTTATGTCCCCCTTAATTATCACGGTTTGATATACACACATTTAGGCAGCTCGTTGGTCAGTCCCTCGAGACCGAGGTCGCTGGTCAGCCCCTTGGTTACTCCAAAGTTCGTTCATTTGGGGCCTGTTTGGCAACTTCTAATCTTAATCCAATCTCAACCTATGAGATGAGATGAGATGAGATGAGATGATGTTGAAATTAGGATGAGATGAAATGATGTAGTGGTGTTTGGATGGTTTGAGAGAAAATGATGTATAATAGGATGTGAAATTATATAAAAGGCTATGTAATGATTGTGGTTGGTTGAAATATGATTATGGATTTTTTTAATTTGTATAGGGGTAGAAATGGTATGAAATAATGATGTTGAGATGGAGATTGAGATGAGATGATAGATGTTTGGGTGGTGTTTGACTGGGATGATATTGGGATGAGATGATCTTGGAAAGCGTGATTTCTCAAAATTTTGGGATGATGGATTTTGGTCCATCCTATTGGATGAGATTATGGGCCAAAATGAAAATAACATTAAAATTCTTTTGAGAATGCAATTTGGTCCATAAATTTGTATCCGGCCAATTAATCAATCTCTAACATGTGTGAGTGATAATTCAAATCTCGTAGAGAATCCCAGCCATGAATAATGGGGCACATTTATGAATTTGAATATAAAGAAAATAATAAGCAATATTTTGGGGACTAGAATGCAAATAACATGAAAAGTATTGTAAACATAAAATTTGGTCCATAACATTGTATCGGTCCAAAGAATCGGTCCCTAATATCTGTACTCGGGGCTCGAACAAAGCTTGTACCGTCAACAATCGGGTATATTTTTTATTTGCAAGGTACAAAAAATAACAAACAATATCGTGGGACCAGAATGCAAGTAATATGGAAATGATTGTAAATGTACAATTTCATCCTTAACTTTGCATTTATGACCAAATTTGTGCTAGATGTGAATATTTGTAATGAAGGTTGGAGTAGTACTATGTAATGAAATGAAAGGACCAAAATGTAAATAACATGAAAATTTTTAAAAACCTACCATTTGGTCTATGATTTTATATAAATTGAACGAATCGGTCCTTACGAAAGTGAAATATATCTCTTGACCCGTAAAAAATTGCATTCATCAACGATTGGGTTTCTATATTGCAAACTTTCCTCCAAAAAATAAATTGAAGGACCAAAATGTTATCCACGAAAAAAATGTGGGACCAAAAATTATATATTAATCAAAACGGTTTGTCTTTTTGCGGGTAATAATATGACCGTTGATCTTCACGCATGAGCACATCGCACCATCCACTCTTCTTCCACTATCCGCCTCTCTCGTATACCCATATATATACTGGAGGAGAGACCAAAATGTATATTTTTGGCGTCTGAATTATATATTTTATATCATGGACTAAAATGTAAATAACATGAGTTGAATTATTTTATTTTAAATTAATATAAATTATAAATTATATATAGTATAATATAATATATTTATAAAATAAAAAATATTTATATATTATTATATTATATATATGAATACGTGAGTGTGTGATATATATATATATATGTTAAAATATATATACACATTATATTATTATAATATGTAAATATATATATATATATATATATTTGGCCGAAATGTATATATATATTATAATTATAAAATATATATGTGAGAGAGAGAGGGGGTGAATAAGAAAAAGAGGAAGAAAAAAGAAAAAAATGATGAGTGGAGAGAGAAAGTTGTAAGTGTAATAAATGAGGGTATTGAAAATTATTATTTTGCTAAATAGTTTTTTTATATTTGTATTAGAGTATAAGTAATTATAAGTATTTGAGTAGGGGTATGTTAGTAAATGTATGATAAATGGGATGATGATTTGGATGAGATGAGCTGAGATTATGTGCCACACAAACACCCAAACTGGACTGTTCATCTAATTTTAGGTTGAGATTAGGATTAGGATAGGATGAGTTTAGGATTACATGTTCCCAAACAGGCCCTTAATATGTCCTGACTTAGTAAATCATATGACTCCAAGATATCAATAACTCAACTCCTTGATATCTCAAATTCGTTACACAACCCACAACGACTCTAGGCCTGTTATCTAGCTCGAGATTTTGGGAGTTGAGATCTCCGAAATAAAAGATAGCTCATTGGCCCTCTTCCTCATAAGATACTTTAGCATTAGCCTGAAGTCAGATTAACTACTCAATCCTCTCTCAGCTATAAAACACTCTAATCTCTTATTAACTTGAGCGTGAGAGTCTCTTTTGCACGGTCATTCTTGTGGCATTTCAATCGGAACACTTAATCATTCAATTTAATAGCTCACTCAACGAACTAAGGTAAAACGCTAGCCATATTTTTGTTTGTCATGATTAATTATATAAATCCTTTGAGTATAGAATTTTTTTTTTCTTTAATCGAATCTCATATATTTTGGTTATTTTCTTTTTTAAAAAAAGACCATATATCACGTTGAAGTAGAGAGCCGACCATTTTGCAAGTTGATATTATAGTTATATGATTATATGTAATTTTTAAAGTATTTTATCCGATAATTTTGAAAATTGGACAAGTGAATAAAATAATGATTTCTTTTTGTCTTTTGATTGACAGAAATATAATTCTGTGCGGCTGTACTGCCTGGCTTTGCCTTCTCATTTCCGTTTGGTTCCGCACACATTAAAAAGGGAAATGATATAAAAATAAAAAAAAAATTGGGTAATTTTTTTTTCCTTTCTCTCTCCTCTCTTATATATATACATATTTTTAAGGCAAAATACACTTTCATGCTCCTAACGTTTGTGGTGATTTTCAATTATGCCTCTAACATTTCATTTATGTCAGTTGTGCCCCCAATGTGAAACGTAAGTTTTAATTATGCCCCCACCCTCGTTAGTGTATCGTTTTTCGAAACTTTTGAGCTTAGATCCATGTTCTTTTCAGTTTGTTTTGATAAATGAGTTTATGAGTACTCATTTTCGGCTCCTAAGAATCATTTTGCACATGGAAATTTTGAGAAAGATGTTTCGTTTTGCTGCATTTCGTTTTGGTCCTTTTTAGGGTTTATCGAGTTTGTGATGTCCGAAAATTAAAACTCATATGAAATCTGATCAAAGCCGAGCTCAAATCGTGTGAAAATAGTGTTATTTTTTATGATTGAAATTAGGGGCATAATAGAAACTAACGTTTCACATTAGGGGCACAACTGACACAAATTAAACGTTAGAGACATAACTGAAAATCACCACAAACGTTAGGGATACAAAAGGGTGTTTTGCCTATTTTTAAATTTCTAGTTAACTTTATTGAAAAACTTGTCAAATTGGAAAGAAAAAAATAATTGCACCCCATTTATCAATCTAATTGTAACATTGTTCCATTAAAAAATATATTTGTAGCTTCTTTTTAAAAAAATTTATATTAAATAATAATAATAATTGTCATATTTTAGTAGTAATAATAATTTGAAAAATTATTTTACCATCACTTCACTAACTTAGTTCTTTTTTATTACTTTATACATTCAAATGAATTATCTAATCATTTATATTTATATTTGGTCAAATATTTAAATTAATCTTAAGATAAATCTCATTTTGATCTTAAAGTTATTCTTTTGGAATAATTATTTAATCTTAAAATTGACAAAGATCAAATGCTTAAGTTGGTTCTAAATGTTTTATAACTTTCATATTGGTTCTAAATGTTTTAAATCTGAATGCTATGAATTTGAAGTTATGAATTATTTTAAACAAATCATTTTTTAGCCTAATTAAGACTATTAACAAACAAAATCAAATCAATTAGGCAAAAAAAAAAAACAAAATCAAATCAAGCTCAATAGTGATTTTGGTATAAAAAATAGAAAATTATAAAAAATTAATTTTAAACCCACTTTTGATCCCATACCAACTTAACATATTTTATTGATGAATTCAACTAGACAAAAAACAACTCATTAAGACTAATTCGTAGGTTTGAACTTGTTTCATATTGAAACAAGAGAAATATAACTAACGTAGTTTGTTTAACTGTGGAATAAGTGACTCACTTTTGAGACTCGTTTTAACTTCGTTTGCTGACAGAGTCAATTGGATAAAGAAAATATTCATCAAAAGAAATACAAAATTCTAGACTCGTTTTATTCAAATTCGAAACGAGAGAAATATGACTACATTCAAAATCAAAATGAACTTAGGAGCATAAATTTAAAACAAATTAAAACATTCTATTTTTAACAAAACTTTATCAACACAAATTATTACTTTGTTAACTATCTATTTTTTTCCATTTTTATTCTATATAATTTTGAAATATTTATACATTTTTTTCGCTTCTTAACTCCATTTATAAAAATAATTAGACAAAAATACTCTCCGTCATGTTACCAAAAAAAAACATACTCTCCATCAAACCCATATTCAACTTAAAACGCCAAAAAGTTGTAAAATACTAAAATGATATGATAATATAGGTGTGGCAAATAAACAAGAAAGAAAGATATAATAATATAGGCTTTTTTTAACATATTAAATAATTTTTAGATAAGATACATATTAAATAATTTTAAATGTAGCCGTCCATGGAAGGTGGGTGAAGAATAGAGAAAAGAAGAGTGAAGGGTAAAATGGTAAAATCCAAAGAAAATGGAAATGAGAGGGGCCACGGGGTCATATGTGACAAAAGTGACCTAGCCGCCCTATCTGACCGACGTCCTTATCTTGACACGTGTCCTTCACACGTGTCACTCTTTCTAACGTGCGCCTGGGGTCCCCACTGCCACCACCATTATTCTCCCTTAAAAAAATATCATCATCATTTTCTCTTAATCTCCTCCTAAACAAACATACTCTCAAAATCAAATATAATTTTTGAGAGACTGACTGTCTATCCAATACAATGCCACTGACTATTATTTTTTTTTCCCAAATTCTCTATCATAGAACTCTTGAGATTTTAATATTTTATGACATTTTTTCTAACATTTTTTTAAAAAATAAGATGAATGTGATTGTGCGGTTATGGTTAATATAAACAAGATTGGAACTATTGCAAATGTGCAATACACTCCACAAAATTCAATGCAGGTAGGTGTAGAAAAACTTAACAGATTATCATTATTATAATGAAGGCCCAAGTGTTATGGTTATGGCATGCAATGTCCATTAATTTCTTAATGGGCCTTTCTCTTGATGGAGGCCCAACTCATAATTCAACTAGTTTTACTTTAAGCTTATCTGAAAGTGCATAAATGTATAGACATTATATTCTTGTTCTACTTCTCTAGGTTTAGGTGTGAATTTGTACAAGCTAATCTAATAATGATATGGATTCCTCTCATTCAAGATACCAAAAGGAGTCAAGGACTTAACAAGTCTAGAAATTTTGTCTTGGAGACGGGTGGAAAATGCATTGCAAGTTTGCATTTTGCAACACTAGGGCATAAAGATGCTTTTAAATGTTGATGTATGAAATCCTCACAAAGTATTAATAAGAGAAAGAAATAAAGAGAGTTTAGGCATATAGTGAAATAGAGATCCAAAACGACTGGGTTGTCTGGTTTTACTTGTTTGTGATAAATTTTAACCACTTATAAGTATTTCACGTAAGGCCACATCTATGAAACATTCGTTGTATGCATCAAACCCCAATTCTCATTGAACTAACTAAATCACTTCCCCAAAATATTTCATCACTTTATAACTCACTCCCTTTGATCTCTCACTCTAACTTTAGAGTATGCAAAATAGTAAGACTTGTAAGTTGTAAGGCTAATGCATATAATCAGAGGTATTAATCTGCAATAACATCTAGTTCAAATGAAGTCATTACAACTTCCAATTTAGCTATAGTCCATACCTTCTAAGATCTACCAATTGATATGGCTATATCCTATTATATATTTCTGTGAAGTGTGAACACTAAGTTTGAATCAAAATCTCAATCAAAATCCACAAACATGGTTATTATCTCAACAATTCATCGAGAAAACACAGCGAATAACACTCCAGCCGAAATGCCAACAATACAAACCACAGAAACCCCACGAATCCTCACAAAGAAAAGATTCATCTGCTTCGCAACTTGAAGCGTAAGCGTCAGAATCTGTAGCCTACCTTGCTCCTCCATCTTCTTGAAGAAGTACATTGGCTTCAGAGACTGACGCAGCAAGAACGCCAACGAGAACGGAAACGCGAACGCCATGAAACTCTGTATCGACACCTCCGAGATCAACGAGGAAGATCCATTGATGTGTGTAATCCAAGCTCCTACTCCCAATTGAACCAGAGCCAGAATAGCCATCGTCTTGCTTAAGCTATAGATCGTCCTCATCGTTTTCTCGAGTACATCTCGAGTTTCTTCAGCCAGAGCCGAAAGATCTCGTTCAACCGTAGGCCCTTCGATTTCTTGGTGCTTGAACTCAGGGTTTTGGCTAGGATATGGATCTGGGTTTTGGGATTTCTCATATTTTGATTCGGTTGAGAGAAATCTGGGTTTTGCGACTGATGAGGGTATACGAAAAGGGTTTCTGGAATTCACACAGGATGATTCTTCGATTGAGGGAAATCTGGGTTTCGCAGATGATGATCGGAAGAAAAAGGGGGTTCTGAAATTAACAACGTCGTGACTAGAATTCTGGGAAACTCTGAAGCTTCCATCTGAATCGGAGATCCAAGAATTTCGAAGCCTTTCGTTGAGATTGAAATTTGAAGAATCTCCGGTTCTTGGTGGCGAAGTGGAAGCGATAAAATTAGCGGAGAACAGAGAGAGAGAAGAGGAAGGATGAGAGGATTTGAAGAGCGTAGAAATTAATCTTCGTGAAATGGCGGCCATCGTCGTTCAATTGAAGAGGAAGGGAAATAGGTGAAGTGATTAATGATGCGATTCAAAAGCATGAAAATTGAAGGAAAGAAAGAAACTAGAGGAAACTTACCATTTGTTTTTTTTTTGGCCTGAGAGGAAACTTACCATTTGGTCCCTTCTTTTTTACTAAGTCAACGATTTGGCCCCTTGTTTATTGAAATAGACTACTTAGTCCCTCGTTTATCATAATTGTCAACTATTTAGTCCCTCTATTAAATTACTTGATAACGTAAACGTTAAATGTTTACATGGCACCATTTAAATGTCATGTTGGCATCCTAGTCACCTAAACCAACAAACACAATTAAATCGACCTAAAATTGAGTTAGACCCGAATATGTCTTATGCTTGAAGCTTCATAAAACATAAACTATTGTCAAGCCAAAAATAATAAAATATAAACTATTGAAGCATTTCCAAATCTAAAACCTTAGGTGATCCCAAATAATTAAATATGTGGTATTTAATGTGTCGTATGTGCACTTAATGTTCAGATTATCAGTATCACTAACGGAAATATGCTACAGAAACTAACAAGCTGACATTTGTAAAACTTTATGGACCAAATAGTCTATTTCAAAAATGCAAGAAGCAAATAGTTGAAATTGTGAAAAAAGAAGTATCAAAAGAGTAGGTTTCCTCAAGTTGTCACATCTGTAATATTTCTAGTCTATTTCTATTCAATCTTATTTTTGACAAAAATATATTTTTCATCCCTAAATTTTATATTAGTTTTAAATTTTATTTTTAAAATTTGTTTGGTATTAATTTTATCTGCGTAAAATTTTATATTTTGATCAATTTTATTTCCTGACTTTAACTCTATCAAAAGAATTAACAATAGACTGTGAATAAATTTGTATGAAATACATTTAACTGTGAATTCAAACATTAAATATTTATTTGATTTTATACTCGAATTTTGGATGCATTTGATAATAAACTCTAAAAGTACAAATAAGATATTAGAGTATGTGGTTAAGTTATTTGACGAAGTTGAGTCACTTGATGATTTTGATCAGACTGTAAGACTTTAAATTAACAACAAATCAATTTTAAAAATAAAATTAAAAATATATAAATTTTAAGAACCCAAAAAAATAATTTTACTTATTATTATCAATATATCTATCTTGAATGGGCCATTTTGCATTGGAGAAAACCTACTTTTTGGTCCCTTAATTGTTACTGAGTCAACGATTTAGTCCTTAAATTATAAGAAAATACAAATCAATCCCTCAATTTTACACCTCTGTCTACGTTTTAGTCCCTGAACTATTAACCGTTAGTTAATTTGATGTTGTGGCACATAAGAATCTTGATATTGAGATATTCTCCCTTCATGTCCGTGCTAGCACATAAGAATCTTGTGGGTTGGAAGCGTAGAAATTGATGAGATAGGACATAAACCCCATCCATCAAGTGGGTTTTGATGGTATATGCTTCGATTTGCTTAAGCTCCTTAAGAGATGTACATTTGGGTATGAGAGAGAGAATTTGGGGTAAAAGGAGAAGGGAGGGTTTGGTGTTTCTTGGTGTGCCTATGATGGGTTTTGGAGAAGAAAGTGGGCTTGATTGGAGGATAGGTGGTGCCATTGTTGAGGGGGTTTAATTGGGAGTGCATCAAGGAATGAGACTGTTGATGAATCATTAGTGAAAACATGAGGGATCAAAATAAAATTTTGAGTAAATTTTAGGGACAAAAATAGGATTTTGGCTTATGAAATATGACTAGGATTGATGATTTGGAAGCCAACTTAGTATTTAACGGTGACATGTCGTCACTTAACGGCAACATCATTAGACTAACTAATGGTTAACAGCTCAGGGACTAAAACATAGACGGAGGTGTAAAATTGAGGAACTGATTCGTATTTTCCTACAATTCAAGGACTAAATCGTTTACTCAATAACAATTGAGGGACAAAAAATAGGTTTTCTCTTTTGCATTTGGTCCAAAAGTGAGTTAAATTTGAATAAAAGTAAAAATCTATCATTGCCTTCTTATAAAAATAAAGGGAAAAATACAATAAGACCCTTAAAAAAATGGATTACTCGGTGAGAGAAGTTTTTTTGTTCTTGTAATCTTATCTAGTTCAAACGATATTAATCTTTGTTTAAATAGACAAAGAACACCATAATTAAGAATTGGTTATATGAATTCTTAACATACTAGGAAAAGAAAGAAGCTCCTAATCCAAGGAGACACATATAGATATAATTTATTGATTTTATTTACACATACTTCTCACTACACTGAGAGTAAATATTTGTATTGATTAAATATTTAAAGGTGTTACGAAAGTATATTATCTTTTATAAATTTTATTTGAATATGTTTATATTTCTATAATAAATTCTTTATAACTAAAATGTAAATGGTCCCTTTCATATGTATTTTAGGAGATGTATTGCCTTGCTTGTTTTTATCTTGATCTTACAATTGGAGAGCAAATATATATTTATTTTTACATTTTAAGTATTACAATATCTTTTTCATGTATATCTCCTTTTTTTCAATTTTAAAATAAAATATACACACTTAAGGACTTAATTTTCACAATTGAAAGTTTTAAGAACCTATTTCTAAATGACTCAAAATTTAATGTAGCATTTTTCCCAAAAAGAAATCATAAGCCACTATGAATATTTGGTCGTTTATAAATAATTTTGTTGACTAAACAAATCACATTGTTTTAAAATAATTATAAATCTAACGATTAGAAATAATTTATTTTAACTAGATCAATAAATAAATGTTTGAAAAATTTGATTTGAGTGGTTTTAAAAACTTTTTTTAATTAATTATAAATTTATAAAGAAAATAAGGCAAAAAAGAGTTGAATATGATTGAATCAAAATGAAATGTTGAAGTCATGAAACAACTATAAGATTAAAAATTAAAGAAAAAAGTTGTAAAAAATAAGAAAATAATGTATTAATGGCTAATGTGAGAGGTTTTAATAAGACATTGAAATATTCTAATAAAAAAATGATAGATTTCATGATATCAAAAAATAAAATAAATTATTTTGCTAAATATAGAAATATATAATAAATAAAAATAAAAGGTTATATAAAAATACAAGCAGCTTAGTTTAGTTAATTCTATGTCGAATTTGTTTAGCAAAATAAATCATCTAATTTAATACACGTTTAAGCAAACAAAACACATGATCAATATTTGGTTTAGTTCAGTTTTATTTAGATTCTATTTATTTGGTCAAATTGATTTTGATTTTGAACATTATTGTAAAACACCATCAAATTAACCTCCAAATTCTTGTTTCGACTTGAATAATAATTAGTTCATTACACGGATTTTTTCGTAGAAATAAATTATTGTGGATATTTTTTTTATCAAATATAATTTTATTCAAGATATTCTCGTACATTAAATTTAAACACTTTCTTTGGCAAATATTCGAAGCCTGATATTGTTTACTGTTTTAAAATTTGAGATATAATAGAGCACTCTTTGCAATTGAATGTCAGGTTTTGAGCTAAATATTTTATTTATTCATATTTATTTTTTTTATCAACATTTCCTTCTTCTTTTCATCTCTCTCAAACATAAAATCATTGGATGGCTCAAGTACATTAACAAGAGAAAAAAATAATGTATAATTAATAATCATGAATTTATTTTTTTTTCCAAGAATTTCATTTAATGATCATTCCATATATCACCAATCTCTCATACATATAATTTTAGATTTACATGAAGTAGGCAACAAGAGAGAGGAGGGAGGCACCAACAAAGGAGCCGAGGGTGGAGGCGGCACTGGCTTCGGTGGACACGGCAGGTCCCGGAGCCGAGGCCGGGGCGACAACATCAGTTGCCATGACGGCGCTGATAGAGGCGGCGGCAACGACAACGGTGAGGGCAACCTTCTTCATTTCCATGGTGGTGATATATGGATTATTAGAGAAAAAAAAAAGATGTTGAAAACTTCTTAAGACTTGTACACAAAATTGTATGTGTAAGGTCTCAAGATGTTGTTTATTACTTGCTGCCTGAAGAAAATAAGGTGGGTTGGGAGGCTTTTATAGCTTTCATTCTTGAACTAATAATGGTGTTTAGTTATTCTATTTTTAGTATTTTTCTAACTTTGTTATATCCAATTATTTATTTTGACCCACGAAAAAGTCTCTCTTCAATTAGTTGAGCGATTATTTCGTTTAGTTTTTTGAAAATTACGGTATATGCGTTTCTGTTGTTTCTTCCTTAATATAATTTGTCAAAATTTTCAAGGTTTATCTAAATTTATCTAAAAAGATGACAAGTTATATTTATGGGTAAATTACACTTTGGTATTCTGTAGTTTGATCCTATTTCATTTTGGTACTCTGTGGATTGAAACCTGACACTTTGGTACCCTGTGGTATTCCCAATTAACACTTTGGTACCCTTTGGAGCTATTTTGTAATTTTAACCATAACAAATTTTGCAAAAATTATATATTGACCCCAAAAATTACAAAATAGCTCCAAAGGGTACCAAAGTGTCAGGTTTCAAATCATAGGGGTACCAAAATGAAATAGGGTCAAACTATAGGATACCAAAGTGTAATTTACTCTATATTTATTATTCAAAAGTGTATAAAATAAAATTGTCTCTCTCTTAGAAAAACTTTGTTTTAATATATTTGTAACAGTTTTTTATTATGTTTCATATTATCTTTTTGTATTTGACCCATTAATTATAAAATAAAAAAAAATATTGTGACTCAGCCACTTTTTTTTTTAGTAGGCAACAGTGGGCTAGGCCCAAAAAAACACAAAAGAAAGAAAAAACAACAAAACAAAAAAAATAAGGCCAGCGAGAAAACAAGCCAGCCACAAACTAAACGACTCTTTCCCTGCCAAGGGAAGCAACGTCTCGCAGCAGAGCTAAGGAAACACCAGCCGGTGGCTGAGGGTAACGGACCACCTCCACAGAGCTTCTATCATCACGACCCAACGCCGCTAACAGATCAGCACAATCGTTTGCCTCTCGCCAGACATGCCTGAGAGACCAAACCCCAACAAATCTGAGCAAATGGACTATCTGTCTAACAATGCCATCGATGTCAGCACCTAATGGCCTTGAATCCAACACGGCGCTGACGAGCAAAGAAGAATTGCTCTCAATCTGCAACTTGGAAGTCCCAACCTCAATTGCACATTGCACACCCTCCATTAAACCCCAAGCTTCAGCCTTCAACACAGAGCAACTTCCCAAAAATTTCGAAAACCCCGTGAACCACGCTCCGTCAGAGTTCCGCAGCAGCCCACCACAGCCTGAGCGACCACGAACCCGATCACAAGCTCCGTCAGTGTTAAGCTTCAGCCATCCTTCCTCCGGCCTTTCCCAGGTAATACAGATACTGCGCTTCTCAACCGCATCCATACCTACATTAAGAACATCAAAACAATTATTGTATTCCTGAACTGCAGATATGGCGCTGAGATAAAAATCCCTAGGTTTATTGTGACTGGCATTGAAGAGAACATCATTCCTCCATCTCCAAATATTCCAGGTAGTCATAGCCCACATCTGTTTCCAATCAAAATTTAGGACATTAGAAAAAGAATTAGATCAATTAAGGGCAACCCAATTTGTAATGTTAGCATTATTATAGAAATTATCAAACTGATTAGGAATCAAGAAATTTTTCCACAGGGAATAAGCAGCAGGGCAATCCCGCAACACATGGAGGGTAGATTCAACACTATCCGGGCAAACTGGGCATCTGTCAGAAGAACCAAACCACACACTACATCTTTCCCTGGTAAGTAGTCTGTCATGTGCAAGTTTCCAAATAAAGAATTTAACTCTTTCAGGGACATTAAGTTTCCATATAGCTCTGAAAGTGTCGTTAGAGGGGTAACTCTTACTGATTAACTTATAGGCAGCTTTGACAGTAAAAGTACCACTCCCCTTAGAAAGCCATTTAATCCGATCATCGCCCAACCTTTCACGAGGCACAACTTCAGCTAAGAACCGTTGAACCCCATCACCCAAAATAGGCCTTAAGTAATTGAAGTCCCAAAACCCATCAGGAGTGACCATTTCGGCCACTTTACGTTCCAATTCTCTTATAGGCAAAGACATAACAATATCCTCCATGAGACATTTGTCCCCACTTCCCCAAACATCAGTCCAAAAGCTCGTCTTTTTGCCATCCCCAATGCTCCAGCACTGGCCACAATTAATTTTTCCCCACAAATTAGCTAACGCTTTCCAAAGAAGCGAGTCACCATCCTTAGCAACACAAAATCTAAGCAAATCCTCCCCTCTCCCATATTTAGAAGGAAGCACTCTGCTACAAATATTCTGAGGGTCACTTCACTTTTTAAAAAACTGCTCCAAGTCACAGTTTAATTCGGTCAATTCGGTTCAAAAGAGTTCAATCTCCTGAATTATTCAATGATCCAAATCAAATAATCGTCCAATCTAATAACAATGTATATAATTTCTCTATGTGCAGTTTCTTCTAATAATCAGGATCACCCCAAAAGCATCGATCGATGATGGGATCACACTTGTTTGCTTGAGATTTTGTGAGCTACATATAACTAACATAATAGGGAAATTTTAAGATGTAAAGTGGGGTATTCATACAATTGTGAGATGGTATAATTTTTTTTTTGTTTAAGTAATTTAATGTTAAAAAATAATTAAGAAAATAACTTTTTTTAACCAATCAAAATTGTATATAAAGTTACATCACTAGTTGCATACAATGTCTACTTTGCATTAGACTAACCCAAAATAATAATTAGCTAGGGAGGTTAGAGTGAATTTAATAAGAGTAATCCTCCTTAACTTAACCGCAAAAAAATCTCTCTCTCATGAGAGTCGAGTTTTCTCCTAAACCCCTCCTCTTGAGGGATCACCTCTCTCTTTCATGAGAGATTTCACTCTATTTCATATTAAGGTTATTGGCGACGCTCTTTTCTGTGTGTCTTCCGCAGCGGTGATTTTCAAGTTTAGGTGGTTTTCCTTCCCAGATTTGTGTGCTCTCTGCTCGTGTCCGTGTGTTTTCTGCAGCGGGTTTTGTGGCAGAGGCTGGATCTGGTCTAGTCTATTTTTTTTGTGTTTCCAATTCTTTAGATGGTTGTAGCTTTAGTTGGATCCCTAAATCCATTAACTTAGCAGCTGATTGTCTTGTCAATTTGTTTGACACGAAGATGAGTCCTCTTGGATGGGTTGCAAACCCCTTCCCTCAGAGACAATGACCCTCGTCTTTTGATATCCTTTAAGACAGTTAACAATTTTTCCAAATCATCACTTATCACTTCCACATCAGCATCTTTATTTTTTCTCCCATATTCCAACTTATTAATAAATACTCAGAGTTCATAATAAAGATTTTTTTTTTTTAAAAAAAAGAAAACAGGCCGGTTGCCTCATCGAAAAAATCATTGACAAAGACGTGCCTACTGCCTACCCATTTTCATTTACAATGAAAGAAGAGGTTTCATTTTCAAGTGTATGATGAGAGGTTTTTGTGCTTCCAACTCAATACAGTGATTTCATCCATCTTCAAATATGTCACTTTGATTTCTCTCGAATTATTCAGTTTGAATATGTCTGTATTGGTAGTTTGGAGAAGATGAAAGGAGACGATTATCATATCTTTCCATTTGAAATTTTGAAAATTAGAGGAATGAATACTGAATATTATATTATGAATCTCTTTTTTTTAAAAGAGTAAACTAATAATTTAGTCCCTGAAAGATTAAAACGGTATACTATTTAGTCTATAAAAAGGATTAATTAGTATACAGTTTTGATCTTTCAGAGACCAAATTGTTAGTTTACTTTTTTTCAAACATAAATTTAAAATACTCAGTTAACCCCTCATTTTTCTTCTTGATTATTAATCAAACATTTTGCATTAGCTATTCTCGAACCCAATTGTTCATGGCTAACCAATATTGCTGTCCCAATCAATAATAAAGTAGTTAAAACTTAAAATAATATATTATTTATTACTATTATATATAAGAGTATGTGTATTTGTGAACGATACTTTGGAGATTATTGCTACATTACAGACTATAATTATTTATTCGATGCTACAATGATATTTTCAATACATTATTATCAGTTTTTTAATTTTTGAATTTGGTTCACAACGTTAGGTGTTGTTTCATGGTTATTTATACCCTTATACCTTAAAGTTTATGTCACAATAACTGAAGGTTAAAGCTTAAACGCATAATTCCATCTAGATTTATTAGATTTAAAATTTTCGTTAATTGGTCCTCTTTAGTTACTCTTCTATTTTTTATTTTATTTTCCACCAAATGCACCGCCGCAAAATGCCAAAGATGGGAAGCGCCGCTGATAACTCTAATATAAAATAGGGTGAAATCTCTCATGAAAGAAAGAAGTAGTCCCCGGAGGAGTTGGAGAGAGAAAGGGTCTTGTGGTTTGACCCATTTACAGAAAGGGTCCCTGTGGTTTAAAAAGTGTCAGATAGGGTCCCTATGGTTTGCTCCATTAACAAAAATGGTCCTGAAGTATATTTCCGTCCAAAATTTGACGGAAAATTTGGCTAAAATGTTATTTTAAGACCCTAACTATAAATTTTTATGCGTTTGAGTCCCTAAAGGACTTTGACGCAAAAAAAAGAAAAGTTTAATGAAGTTTTAATTAATTTTGCCCCAAAATGCAAACGTTCTTCTTCTTCCTCTCGCCTCCTCCCGCAACTGAACATCATCACCATGTGT
Source organism: Chamaecrista fasciculata (assembly GCA_003254925.1). Classification (NCBI taxonomy): domain Eukaryota; kingdom Viridiplantae; phylum Streptophyta; class Magnoliopsida; order Fabales; family Fabaceae; genus Chamaecrista; species Chamaecrista fasciculata. The sequence goes on along the minus strand of QANZ01025155.1, from coordinate 146,808 downwards.
TAAGCGGAAAAGCCAAGATGTGGGAAGAAGAGCACGAAGCTTCTCAACTCGACTGGTTGGCTCCGACGATGCCGGCGATACGGAATCCGATCCAGCAGGCAAGCTTCTCAACTCGCGATTGATACGGAATTGGAGAACGAAATCGTCGATTTGGTGAGCAAGACGGATCTAGAGGACGGAATCGCAACTGAGATGAGAAATCCCATCTTCCTGAGCAGTGCCCATCACCATCTCCAGCCGCTCAAGCTTATGCGCCACATCCGCCATTTCCGACGACGTCACCTTGTAACCCAATGCCGCCAGAAGCTTCGTGCTCTTCTTCCCACATCTTGGCTTTTCCGCTTAACACATGGTGATGATGACAGGAAGAAGAACTTTGGAATTTTGGGGCAAAATTAATTAAAACTTCATTAAACTTTTCTTTTTTTTTTTTTGCATCAAAGTCCTTTAGGAACTCAAACACATAAAAATTTATAGTTAGGGTCTTGAAATAACATTTTAGCCAAATTTTTTGTCAAATTTTGGATGGAAATATACCTTAGGACCCTTTTTGTTAACGTAACAAACTACATGGACCCTATCCGATACTTTTTAAACCACAGGAACCCTATTTGAAAATGGGTCAAACCACAAGGCCCTTGTGTGTAATTTACCCTAAAAATATTGACTGGAAATTGGAATTAAATAAATGTGATTTATTATTGTTCCAATTATAGATAGCTTACCGCATAGTGCAAACGCAAGCAATGATTCTCTTTTGGAAACCAAAGAGGAAATGATCTGTCAAATGACAACCCACACATTTTGATGCCTATAATATTCTCAAATCATAATGTGATCCTGTCAAAAGCATAAGGAATATAATTTTGGGCCTCAAATTTATATAAAATATATTCTTCATATGCCAACTACGAGGGCTACCACACAATATCAATTCAATTAATTAATTAATTTTACCATCCTTTTCCTTCTTCCTTAGTTTTTTTTTAAAAATTATTGATAATCACTAATAATTAAATAAATTTATTGATTATTAGTGATCAAATCGACACTATACTTAATAATCAATGTTAAAAAATATACTTATCATAAATCCTATCATTTTATTTTTGGAGAATTAAGTTATTAATTTACTTTAAGCCTAGGACTCTCTAGAACATACTACAATGTCAATATGAATGGATTAAAACTTAACAATTCACATCCACCAACCCACCTTCCATTTAATTATGAAGTACAACTTTATTTTTTGTAAAAAAGAGATTGACAGTAACCTTTTTTTTTTTGGGGTTGGGACAATTTTCTACCACAACTTTATAGTTGGCCAAGAAAAATGAGAGAGGTGATAAAGTCATAGCTTTATTAAATGTAACAATTAATGCACGTAACAGCACAAGCTGTTTTATGTGTGTATTATTATTGTATTATGTATTTTCGTGTAGCTTTCTTGTGCTTTTGGTACGAGTGGGAGCTCAAGAAAATGACAATCAAACAAAGCTTACCCGTTAAGAATATGGGTTCTTTCAAGTTTATTAAAATTTTAACTTTTAATCATTAAATTACTTTTTTTTCCCATATCATTAGATTACTTTAAAGCTTAAGAAATAAAGTTGTTAAAAATATAATCTTTTCACAGTGTTTGCCTTCAGGTAAGAAAGAGTAAAGGAAACCCATTGACATTATTTTAAAGAGAAAACTCAAACCTGCAATCAAAGCTAGTCTAAATTATATTTCAAGTGTGGCAAACTTATACAACTTTCTTATTTATGTTGGCGAGTCATTCTCTTCTCCCTACTTTTAAGAAATAAATAAGTCACGTGGAATAAAAGTGGTAGAAAGGATAGATTACATTCACACAAATTTTGAGCGAAATTTCATTATATTTAGGTAAAAATATTTTTGATATTTTTAAAATATGGAGTCAATTTCAGCTGTACTTTTATAATTTTTTTTAGGTCAATTATATTTTAAAAGTACGAAGTCAATTTCAGTTATACCCTCAAAATTTTTTTGAATCAATTGCACTCCCAAATTAGGGTACAACTGATTAAAAAAATTAGGGGTACAATTGATAAAAAAAAATTAAAAGTATAATTGACTTAAAAAACTATGTGGTACAATACAATTGAAACCAATTTATACTTTGTGGGTACAATTGATTTAAAAAATTTTTGAGAGTACAAGTGAAATTGACCTCATATTTTGGAGGTATCAAGATTCAAGAGAACTTTTAAAATAGGTGAAATTGTCATTTAAATTTTTAAGTTTTTAAAATATCTAATCTAGTGATAAAAAATTATAAGTTATTACAATCTAATCCAAAAAAGAGATATATAATGGAGGAATTTAATTTACGTAAAGTAACAAAATTTTAAGATTTAAATCAAACATTTTTTTTGTCTGATTCAAGAATTTAGATAGTAAAAAAAGAGTAATGCTATACAACAGGACCAATAATATTGTGTTATGTATATGGCACAATATTAATAGTGGTGATAGTAAAACAAAAGTGTTCATATGTAATTAAATGACTAAAATATTAATTTTATATGAGTTTAAATATTGTTCATTTCTTCCTTTATACATTTTCTATAAAATAGTAAATATGTAGTAGGATCACCATCTACAGTTTCTCTCTCTCCTTTTCTCTTATTTTCAAAAGATTCATTTCCATTTTATACATGAAAAATAAATATGATTTAAAAAAGTAAAATAAAAAAAAAAAAGAAATTATATGTTAGCATGATTGGCGGTTGCTTCACGCCTAGGAGGAGGAATCCGTCCAGTCAAGAAGGGGCAACGAGGTTGGTTAACAAATCGGCTTCACGCGAAATACACATTCATACACAGTCATACCTACAGTGCTCACCGACTCACGCGCTCTCTTTCTGCTAGCTTTCCACGCTCTCCTCACGCGCTTTCTCCTTCGCGCCTCTATATATATACCCCCTTCTCCTTCAACCTTCTCCTTCAGTCTTCGTCTTCCTCCTCTCTATAAACTTCAAAAACCTCACAATTTCTTAATTACCTTCTCTCTATAAATCACCGTTGATCTCTCTCTCTCTACTTGTTCGCTATGGCACCATCAGTCACCACATTCAAGGCCTTCGCCGTCCTCCTCCTCCTCGCTCTCTTCTCCGTCGCCGCCTCCGCTCAGGACTTATCGCCTTCTCCCTCGCCGGCTCCGCTTGCCGGAGCTGCCGGATCTGTTTCCGGATCCGTCGCCATGGTCGGTGCGTCTATTGTCTTGTCAATGCTCGCTATTTTGAAGCGCTAGACTGACATGTCATGAATGAATCGATTCGTTGTTACTGCCTTGATATATTATTATACATATATATACCTTGATTCGTTTTATGCGATAGTTTAGAGAGTGAGGATATTTATGAGGTGTTTTATGTATTATATTCGGGAGGAGAGATGAGTCTTACAGTGTTTGTACTGGTGGATGATTGTGCTATTGGACATTGGTTGTAGGTGCTAGGAGGAAATAAGAAGGATATGATTTCATCTGCTTGTTGTTTCTGTATTATTGTTGACGATGTTTGTATTATATATGACCATGAGTTAAATAAATTTCATATTTGCTTCTGTCAATTTAGTCGAACTGATTTTAGGTTTGTCTGCGATTTTCTTTTGCTTCTCTAAGAAAATTAAGAACCGTTAGTTTCTCACTATACTAATGTGAGATGAACTGTGCGATTGAGTGTATTCAGTATTGCAGCTAAATGTGAGATGAACTGTGTGATTGAGTGTATTCAGTATTGCAGCTAAAAAAAACTGGCAAGATCGGAGGATTAAGCTCAAAACTCTATTTTGGTCCCTAATGGAGTAATGGTTACCTCAAATTTCATTTTGGTTCCTAATTTTTTTTTTTCCATTTTGGTCCTTAATATTTCCAACAGTTCCACTTTAGTCCTTAACTACTGAATATGAACATATCTCTCTAGTTTCAAGTTTACATGTTACGAAGTTGAAGTTATAGGTTGCACTTAATGAATTCTTTCTCTTTGTAATTGGAGTAGTTGGCAAACAAATTGAATTGGGTCGAATCTCTCATTTCATGAAGTTGGTTATATCTCTCTCGTCTCAAGTTTGAAAGCTACCAAATCAGAGCTACGGGTTACTCTCAATGGGTTCTTTCTCTATCCAATTGAGGTCATCAGTAAATAAGGTCAAATAGTACTCTCAAATTTGATATTGATATTTTGATCAAATTCACTTTTGGAGTACTAATGTACTATTTAATCTTATTTGCCAATGTCTCCAACTGGATAGCGAAACGAGAGATATGTCACAAATTTCATAAAACAATAAGCTCATATTCTGGCCTGATTTCAAGCTCGATATAATCTTGTTTATCGACAACTTCAAATGGGCATAGAAAGAAATCATCAAAAGTAACACATAATTACGCTTTCATCGCATTTAGACTTGAACGAGAGAAATGTGATCATATTCAATAGTTAAAGACTAATCATTGAATCTATTAAAAAAACATTAGGGATCAAAATAGAACTATTGAAAAATATTAAGGATCAAAGCAAAATTTAGAGTAAATATTAAGGACTAAAATGAGGTTTTGACCGAGGATTAATTATGAGAAAATTAACGATTTATATTATCATTATTACTATTTCAGGCTTTCAAAACTAAAAAAAAAAAAAAAATCTTAATTGAATCTTGAAAGTTTTTTTTAAAAAAAATTATGTCAATTTATTTCATTAAAAAAAAAAAAACCCTCGTCAACATGACCCTCTTCGTCTTGACATGGCATAATTTTATGCGGTGTTAAGTCTAGCGGGAAAGCATAGAAAGATGTCAAATTAATATGAGGTTAAAGGGTCATTTGGTCCTAAATTTATGCCTTAATGTTCATTTTGGTCCATTATGTTTCAAAATGTTCAAATTAGTCCTAAATGTTTGCATAAATGTTTGAAAACAGAGTGGCTGCTACGGAGGCTTGTCCCGGAGAGACTTTCGCCTTGGGGCACACACTACTATATATTAGATTATAACACTACTATCTTCAGTCTTATGAGCATATCGGCCATACACTAAAAATACATTAGTAGGAACCCGCGGGTTGGGTTGGGGTGGGTTGAGAGAAAATCCCAACTCAACCCGCAAAACTGCAGGTTGGGTTGGGTTGAACCCGCGGGTTGAATCTTTTTTTTTTTTAACAACAAAATAACGCATTCTTTTTCAACTTCTTAGGCAAAGTGCATCATATAAATATAAACTAAACTAACAATTTGGCCCCTGAAAGATTATCGAGATGACAACTCAGTTCCTGAAAGATTGAAATATACAATTTAGTCCCTGAAAGATCATGGTATACTTTTTAGTCTCTGGAAGATTAAAATGATATATTATTTAATCCATAAAAAGGACTAATTAGTATACCACTTTAATCTTTCAGGGATTAAATTATACATTTCAACTTTTCAAAGACCGAGTTGTTAGCTCAGTGATCTTTTAAGGACTAAATTATTAGTTTACTCTATAATATATTATATATATTAGTAATTAATCATAAGAATATATAAATTATATATATTTTTGGGTTCGCGAGTTGGGTTGGGTTCATAAACCTCCAGCCCGCAAACCAACCCGCAGGTGTGCGGGTTGAGAATTTTGAACCCAACCCAACCTGCGAACCCAACCAAACCCAGCCCGTGACTGCGGGTTAGGTTGGTTTTTGCGAGTTCGCGGGCTCGCGGGTCAGGATGCTCACCCTTACACTTTAGCCTATTTTTTCCTTCTACGATGCCGCTTCGTTAACTCACTCTTAAAGGTTTGTTTGGTTATAAGCGGTTTTAATAAAAAAAAAAAAGTTTGTTTGGTTTAGTGATTATAGTTTAATAAGATGAAATAATCATATTTATTTACATATAATTCAAAAATTAAATTATAATCTACAAAATTTAATATAAATTCAAATATATATAAAGGAAATTTTAGTCATTTTCTATTACTTTTCATTTACTCTATACTTACAACAATCTTTAACTATTACATCACTTTTCACATAATTTTTTTTGATATTTTCTTTTTTAAATTGTTATAACTAATCTTCTGCTTTTAATTTTCTTTAATATCTAATAAAATAATAATTTGTTTTTTATTTACATATTAATCATTATTATATTTTTATTATTAAAAATAATTTCTAGCCCAACGACGTTTCTGGAGCAACGCGATTGAGATGAATTGTGTAATTGAGATTTGAGTGTATTCAGTATTGCAGCTAAAAAACTTGGCGAGAACGAAGGATTAACTATGAGAAAATTAACAACTTCTTCTTATCAAAATCGAGATCTTACTTAAAATTGAAAGGGGCATGAGATAGATCAAATCTAGAATAGTAAGATCTTATGAATTTTCTTTTAATTAAATATTATATATATATAAATGAATAAAATTATTAATATCCATAATCCATATATATATATATATTTGAATAAAAGGCATAAGATTCAAGCCTAAATTCACACATAATCTCATTGGAGAAAGATTCAAAACACAACATGAAAAGATGAGATAGCACATTCATACACAAAAAGATGGCGACATGCTACCTAAGCTGACAACCTCTATATTTTGTGACGACATTGGAATTGATGACTTGAAGAACTAAAGATGAGAAGAAAGCAACTAACAAGTCATGCTCTCTTACGCCCACGAAGAGAAGAAAAAACGAAGGAGAAACCAAGAAAGAGTTGTGATAGTGCAATTGATAAAACAGATTGAGGAAAGAAAAAAAAATGAACGAGACACCTAGAAATTTCAAATTTGGAGTATTTTGAGTCAAATTTCTTTTTAATTAAAATGCAACATTTTGGATTGAATGAGTATCTTCTAAAATGTTGCGTTTTGATCCTTTAAAAAAAACTCAATATAGGCAAAATCGTAAGATCTTATGATCTTGCAAGGGATTCTCACCCTAGAAATGATCCCCAAGCATAATTTTTATAGACTTATAAAATCCTAAGATCAGGATCTTACAAACGATCTTGAAAATACTAATTATAACTAGTAAATGTTATTTTAAGAGATTTGTTGATGAAGAAAGAGTATCTTTGTGAAAACAAACATGAAGAGAAAATTAAACTAATTGCAATATAGGAATTTTGAAGTTTCTTCCTTCCATTTCCATTTCTCTTTGTCATTTTTATTTCTCCAAAACAGAAAAATCCCTCTCCATCTTGACATGGCAGAATCTGATTGGTGCTAAGTCTAGCGGGAAACGCTATCAAGAACCACAATCTCTCCGTTTCTCTTTTCTCTTCCATTCGGATAACGAACACACCAAAACCACCTTATCTCAAATTCCCACACATGGCCTCCCTCTTCTCGCCGTCCGCCGCCGTAACAGCATCAAAACCACCGCAAACTCCGCCGGCGCCGCCGTCATCATCCAAACCCTTCCTCAAACAACCTCTCGCCAAAACCCTAACCGCCGCCGCCGCCGCCGTAGCCACAGTCCTAACAACCACCACTCCTCTTCCTTCCCTCGCCGAATCCTCGTACCAAATCTACTACGGCACCGCCGCCAGCGCCGCCAACTACGGCGGATACGGCGGAAACTCCAGCAAGAAAGACTCCGCCGAATACATCTACGACGTGCCTGAAGGATGGAAGGAACGACTCGTATCGAAGGTGGAGAAAGGGACGAACGGAACGGACAGCGAATTCTTTAACCCTAAGAAGAGATCGGAGAAAGAGTATTTGACTTTTCTGGCGGGATTCCGGCAATTAGCTCCGAAGGATGCTGTTCTGAACAATTTGGCGCTTTCGGATGTGGATTTGCAGGATTTGATTGCGAGTGCGGAGAAATTGACGGCGGAGGAGAAGAAGGATGAACAGGGTCAGATTTATTATGTGTATGAGATTGATGGAGTTGGAACTCATAGTTTGATTTCTGTGACTTGTGCTAAGAATAAGTTGTATGCTCATTTTGTGAATGCTCCTACGCCGGAGTGGAATAGAGATAAGGATATGCTTAAGCATCTTCATGACTCTTTCAGGACTGTCGGATCTTATTGATTCAGTTTTGATTGAATGTAATCTCTGTATATGAATCATGATTATATATCTGTTTCATAATGTCATGTTTATCATATATACTTTGGTCTCAATTTTGAAGCCCTTTCATGTTATACTACTACTGGCATTCAACTATTGTTAAAAGTCATACTGGTATTGATTGAGTTCCTTGTTTCCCAAATGCAAAGTGAATTTGATTTATATGGGAGAATTAATTCAAAAGACTAATCTATTACTTGTCAAAATTTACAAGCCCCATCATCTCTTAGTAATTAATACAAGGTGAAACCATCATCATAGGAAACGTGGGGGCCACGTCTACAAGGAGGAGCATTCTCATCATACTCAGCACAACAGCTCCATCGTCTCTTCCAATTCCTACGACCAGTGTTTGGTCTGTTGTTTTTGTCATTCCATTTGTACACAATTACGCCTGATTCGTCACTCCAATCCCCATCAATTCCTTGGTGTGGTGGTGCCAGTGAAAACAGTCCCTTCTCTCCTGCAAACAATTTCATATATAATCCATACATAAATTAGAGTTACTTATATATGTAGATATAGAAATACCGTTGGTGTGGCCATGGAAAGAGCAAGCCATGGGAGAATTGTCGAGGTCAGAGTAAAGGGTGTTGCATCTCAAGCATCGTTTCTTTGTAATTTCATTTTCAATATTCTCTGATTTTTGTGATGTAGAGCAACACTTCACTTCCAACCCATGAGACTGAGAGAACAACCATGGCTGACACACACTCGCAGCCAAAGCCATTCACACCAGAGAGAAAAGAGATACACACAGACACTAGAAGCCGATATTTTTGGAAGAAACTAACTCAAAGGAATAATAATATGTAGTTTTTAACCTTGAAATGGACTGGGCCTTCATACCTCAACGAATGGGCCTAGCTCATCAAGTGATCAAACCTTGGATGGGCTGGGCCTTCATACCTCTATAGGAAGGAAAAGTACTCAAGAATAATGTACACTTAAATGGAGATTATAGACCAAACAATTATAATTTCACAATGCTCTTAAATTAAACCGTCCTTGTGAATTGTGATAATGGTCTGCCGGGCTTTTTTGTTTTCTTTTTTAGCTATTTAAAATTACAGTTTGATGAATCAAATAATTGACTGTTTTTTTCTGAACTTTTTGTATCATCTACTAATTAATTAAGAGCTGGCTAGCTAGCTCATCAATTTGACAAACTTTAACTGGCTATAATCACAACAAATTAAAAAAGAAAAGAGTGATAAGAAATCTATTAAGCAGAGTTGAAGAAAAATAGAAGTATCAAAGAAGGTCTGTAATTAAAAAACTCATTATACAAAATAATTAAGTATCTATGATCACAAAGCACATTAATTGCATACATTGCATACACTCATATATATAGATATATAATACATACATGACTGAAATGAAGTAGCTATAAGCTATATATATAAATGATAATATGCAGGTCAAGCTCATAGCTTCCCTTGAGGAAACGCCATCATAAGGTATATATGTTCTTGACTTATAATTAAGGCTAGGATGCCTTAAACGTAATTATCCTCAATAGAAACCGAAGCCTATAATATAAGTAAAAGCTAAGGGTATGTGATCAAGAAACCCTAATTGCATACATTGCATACACTCATCATATATATAGATAATACATACATGACTGAATTGAAGTAGCTATAAGCTATATATATATATATATATATAAATGATAATATGGAGGTCAAGCTCATCATTGCCTCACTTGAGGACACTAAACGCCATCTATCATAAGGTATGTTGGTCACTTAATTAAGGCTAGGATGCCTTAAACATGATTTTCCTCCATAGAAACCGAAGCCTATAAGCTAAGGGTATGTGATCAAGAAACCCTAATTCTTTGAGCCTACTTAAGAGAATTGAAGGGATATGAATGAATTAATTATTCCCTTGTTCATTCTTGTTCAACCTCAGAGGTGGCATGATCTTCCATTGATTGATGATGAGAATTATTATGAGCATGCATATGGCCAAAAGCCTTGATGTGATCTTTGAGAGACCTCTTGTGTTTGAAGTCAGAGCCACAAAGGCAATACCAAATCTTGCCACAATTTTTCTCATGAGTCCTCCAATCACCTTTGACAGCAAAGGCCTTTCCACATTTTCTACACAAGTAGGGTTTGATGCCATGCTTCCTCTTGTAGTGAGTTTGGAGGGTCCTGAAGTCTTTGAGAGGCTTGGCTCTTGGATGCTCTATGTTGTGTTTGCACCCTCTTGCACAACAATAGCATGGAAGCCTTAGCATTGCTGTTGGCTGTGTTCCTCGTAGTGATTCTGCTCCCTTTCTGTATTGTGACCCATGCCCCCACATGTGCATCTGCATATACAAACATACATATACATTTATTACAAATTTCAGAAATACATATTTGACAAAAGGGGAAACAAGTTTTTGAGCTTTTCCTTGACATGATCGTCACTAGCTAGCTAGTTATATATTTAATGTCATATGACATGCATTAAACAGTGGACATATATATGTGATAAGGAATGGCATGCATTAAACAGTGGATATATATATGTGATAAGGAATAGCAGACTGACCACCACTACCTCTGTGTCGGTCTGATACTTTCTACCCTCATGTCGATCTAAGTCTAAGCAGAATTACCCAAATGTCTTTCAAAGGTCTTATATAAACCCTTCTTCAAGTATACCTTAACCCTAATCTCTTTGACCTCTCTTATACCGTACTAACTTGGGCATCAGAGTCACATAGTCGGGGGGGCTCACTCACGACTAAGCTAACCCATTCAGATGTTCAAGACATGGAGCAGGACTGGAGATCTCAGATTATCAATATGTGAATTGTGAAGTAATAAATTAGAGGAGTGGTTGTAGATGAAATCATCGATCTCTACATTATTAATTTAACTTTAATCAACGGTTGAGACTTGATATGCATGTGAGCTATATATGTATATTATATATAGATAGAGAGAGGGAGAGAGAGAGAGAGATTCAAACAGGTTTAAATAAAAGGGTAGCAATAGCACCTAGCTACAAATTTCTGAGAGGGTACATGTGAAAAAATTGGGTTCTCCAATCTTGAAAGTGCTTAACATATATATATATAGAGTGTTTTAGCTGATTAATGTTTTCATTGTGTAAATTTCTACTTTCCTTAAGTATTTGAGATTTCACCTGTATATATGCATGTGAAATTTGGTTTTTTTTAGAAAAAAGAAAGATGCTTAACTTATGTGAAATAATAAAACCAAAAAACAAATGAATTATCGTGCTTACTTAAAACACACACACACACATATCTAGAGTTTAATAGGTGCGCACGCATTCGTTGTTCTTTTCAAAGTTCCACAGAAACACGATCGAGGCAAACTATTAGCAGTAAACTTAGAGTTTATGTACGATTTGTACAGAAAATTCTCAATTGCTCAGATCTATCAAACAGGTTGTCTGTTTTCTTAATCCTTCTTTAATTAACTATACACATATATATATATATCTATATATTTAAGGTACTTTATAGAGTATAGAGAGATAGAGAGACTGGGTCTCTTCAACCTAGAGAAACATGACGTCCCAAGTATATATATATATATATATCCACGGTTTCATCAAATCAGAAACATGAGACATGTCTTTGAAGATTTTTATTGTGCAGTGTGTGCTTTTTAGGTTTTACAGACTGAATGAGCTCAGAGTCTCTATTGATTCATTTTGATAAAAGAAATATGTGTATATCTGAACCCTGGCCTCAAAGAAATATGTAGCACAATGTTCTAGGTGGCATTAAAGGCACAGAAGGAACATTTCAAGAATAGCCCATTCATTTTTATTTTTCTTTTGGAAAGAAAACAAAATTCTGATAATTGATTAAAGTGAGTGCTGATGATGAAATCTGAGAGACTGAGACCAAATTGCTCACGTCCAGTCATATGTAAGTATGAATGATGATGAATCATAGAAGAAGATTTTTTTTCTTTTTTAAAAAAACAAACAAATTAAATTAAGGCCATTCATACAAAGGGAAAAGAAATTGAAGAGAAATACACACACAATTAATAAACTTGGATTTAGGGTTTTTCTTTGGGGAAATAATAAAAAAAAAAAAGGAACAAGAGAATTGAAGAAGTAGAGATATATACCTGAAGATTATTGTATCTATTGAAAGTCTTAGAGCACACAGGGCAAGAGAACTGAGTAGGGCCAATGAGAATCTGAGAAGGGGTTGGAATCCAATACTGACCCTTGTTTACTCTTTCCAAAGGGTATCCAGAAACCACTCCAAGTTCTTCTTTTTCTACACAATTCTTATTATAATTTGAGATCTGTCTGCTTATTGCAGAAAGAGAAGAAGAAGAAGAATTACAAGCAGTGGTAGGAAGCCCTATGCCTAGGGCTACAGTGACATCAGTAGTATCTCCTCCTCTATTTTCTTCATCATCATCATCTTCCTCACCATCCTCAATATCATCTATTTGATGAACATCTTCATGATCTTCATCATCATCTTCTTCTCTTCTGTCCATTAATTTTCTCCTGATGATCTCTTCCTCTTTTTCATCTTCTAATGAGGGTTCCTGTTCCTGATGTGTTGTGAGGCTTAGGTTGTTAAGGAGAGGGAGGGCTTCCTTTTGAGGAGGGGAATTAGGGCCTAAAGAGGAAGAAAGGGTTTGGAAATGAATATTATTGACAAATATTGATGAAGAAGAAGAAGAAGTAGTTGATGAGTAATTCTCATACTCATGATGATGATGAGCATGAAGATGATGATGAAGAGGGTATAAGGAGGATGAATTAATAGAGAAGTTGGGATGATGATGATGATGATGAGAAGTTGCAGTGAAATTAGAAGAATTATTAGATGAGTAGTGATGATGAGGAGGAGGGTGAAGAAGGGGCATGAAATTGAACCATGACTGAGGGTCTGTCATACTGAATGTTTTAGGCAATTTGGTATGGATGGTTTGGTTCTTTGGCCAGTTTCTTTAGAACACTAAATATATATATATATATNTATTTCATTGTGGTCCTTAAATTTTTCTAATTTTTAATTTCATCCCCAATTTTTTTTTGACAAGTGTGTCCTTTAAGTTTCACGTTTTGATCGATTTTATCATCTGACTAACTTCTTTCAATAAATTAATGACAAACTTCATTGTGTTTTTCAATCTGAATTAAATTTTGAGTTTTTTTTTTAATTTTATATTGCATGTCATTAATTAGTCACATAGAAAATAATCAACCAAAATGTGAGACTTTAAGAACACAATTGACAATCAAAAAACAAGGGCCATGAAAAGTGTGCTTTTGCCTTATATATATATTATATAATAATTTTAAAGTTTTAAGATTTTAATACATTGTTTATATTTATTATATAATTTTATCTATTTCTTTGTATGTAATCATAACCAAGAATTTTATTAAAAACTGTAAATGCCATATATAGATACTAGGGGCTTGGCGTGCCCTAATAGGCACGCCAATATGCATGTAACGTTTGAATTGATTTAAAGTTGAAGATTATATTAAATTTTTATATTGATAAAAGAGTAAGTTTGGGACCAATTTGAGAAATTATAAAATATATAGGACCAATTTGAAATTACCTCATATAGGGAGAATGAGTGGGGAGAGAGTGGTGGCATTTTTAATTTTAATTATTTTTTGTATTTTTTTAATTCATTTATTTTTTTAAAGAAGTGGGGAGAGTGAGTGGGAGAGAGAGTGGGTGATTTTTGTTTTCTTTTTAAATTTTTTAATTCACTATTTTTTACCAACCATAAGGGTAGAACCATATAATATAGTATAGATATAGATATACATGGACTTGATTAGTAACACATATATATACATGCATGATTAGGTTTTAATAAGGATATAATGGAAGATAGGTAAAAATAAGTAGGGAAAAGGTGGTATGGAAGAGTGAAGAAATTACCCCCTGCTCACCAATTAGAGGAATTAAAGGCTTTTGGTTAGAGAGTCAGAATTTTGACATGCAGCATGTCTCCCTATAGCTAGCTTAGCTAGAGATAATTACACAAACACATAAATGATATATGAGAGGTTAGAGAGAAAATGCATGACTGACTGGGTGTGATTTTTTACTTTTTGACCTCTCTCACTCTCTCTCTTCTTCAAGCAAACCATATATACCATTATACTTGTTTCACGCTTCACCTAGCTACAATTCCACCACCAAGCATTTGCTTGGATAGGCGTGTTTGCTGCTTCTGAATACATTTACACACTTTAATTGCATTCAAAACCTTTCTCTCTCTATATACATACATTACTGTCTGAATAGATCGGTTGAACCAGGAACCGGCGAGTGACTCAATCTGAGTTAGTTGCAAAATCGCCTTAATAAACAAGTGAAAAATTGGAAAAATCGGCCTGAATCGGGCGATTTTGGAGTTAAACTAGTCTAGGATTTTTTTTGTTCTTTTTTTTTCTTTTTGGGATCAAAATGATGTTATTTTAAGGGAGTTTTATTTTCTTATTAAGTTTGAACTCAAAACGATGTATGCTACTTGCTAATTTTTATTTCAACATTTGATTTTTATCCTATATTTCTTTTTTACTCAATTAAACTTAAATCTAAAGAGTTCATTATATGTTTTTAATAATTATAATTTATTAGCTTATTTTTATCATATTAAATTAAATATATTGCTTTTAATTTATTTTATTATTACTAGTCTGACTTCGATTGAATTATGATTGAACCACTAAACCTTGAACCGATCAAAGTATAGGTTTTATGACTGATCTAGTTTTCAAAATCTTGATATATACGCACTATTGGTTTTGGAGGAGTTTCAGTCTAGCTTTTTCAATTAATTTTAGGCTTAAGTGCAATTTTGGTCTCCTAACTTTTGCAAAGGTCTCAATTTGGTCCCCTAACTTTTTTTGTTGCAATTTTGGTCCCTTAACTTTCGCAAATGTCTCAATTTAGTCCCCTAACTTTTTTTGTTGCAATTTTGGTCTCCTAACTCTTGAAAACGTTTCACTATTGGTCCCATGTGCACTTCCAAGTCATGAAAACGTCTCCATAAAATGGTCCTATTTTAATCCACTTCACCCATATTTGTCACGTCATCAGCCAACTCAGCCTGCTAGATCGGCACTAACGGCAGATAATGGATGGAAAAAGTGCACTTGGGACCAACAGTGAGACGCTTTCAAAAGTTAGGGGACCAAAATTGCAACAAAAAAAGTTAAGGGACCAAATTGAGACCTTTACAAAAGTTAAGGGACCAAAATTGCAACAAAAAAAGTTAGGGGACCAAAATTGCAACAAAAAAAGTTAGAGGACCAAATTGAGACCTTTGCGAAAGTTAATGGACCAAAATTGCACTTAAGCCTTAATTTTATGATTTCTAAATAATCGCTTCTTGTTTTCCCCTCTTAGTTGTCTTATATATATATACTAGGGGCTTTGCGTGCCCTAACGGACACGCAAATATGTATGTAAAATAAATAAGGGACTAAATTGTTAACTTAGTAAAGAAAGATAGACCAAATAGTAAATTTTATCTTATTTTTAATTTCATAGACTAGAGTTTTAAACATGGACGACCAGAAAGGGGTGGAGCCATATAATATAAGATATATAATATATATATATATATATACACACAACTATATATATATAATTAATTAAAAACGGTTTCTCTCATATAATTAATTAAGTCTCATTACTACTTGGGTTGGGGGCATGCATTAGTTCAATTTCCCATGTACGCACGTTAATAATAAATAGTGCTTATTACTATAAAATTATACACACACATACATATTTGTTATGCTCAAAATAGATACTCCAAAAACGTACTCCCTCCGGTTCTGAATATTTGGTGTTTTAGAAAATTATTTTTGTTCCAAAATATCTGATGTTTTATAAATTCAAGAGAACATTAATTATTTTTTTACCATTCTACCCCTATTAAATATAGTAGAGTCATAAATGTATAAATATTTTCCAAGTAATTTAATAGGGATAATTTAGTCATTTTACTTCATTTTTCTCTTCATTCTATGTTGGCTAATCATTTCCTTAATCTGTGTGTAGAAACCTTAAACACCAGATATATAGAACCGGAGGGAGTATAAGTATTTTTTGCATGTGTGTTGTTTGATTTGAAATTAAAGTCGTCACTTAAATATAATCGATTGTATAAACAAAAAGAATATAAAACTTGAAATTCCTCGAACAAAAGAGTTACTTTCAGAGCTCAAATAATGAATATAGTGTTAAAAAGTAGTAGTAGTTAATACTATTTACAGTAACAGATTTGTATTTATAGTTTCTCGATCGTTAAGACTTTTTAGTGACGCATGATCGATGTGGTTGTTATAAAACCAACATTTTAGTGTGAAAAATGACATTTACGTTGTCGTTTCAATCTTATACTATTTATGTAAATCAAGTCATATATATTTAAGGAGTGACTGAGTGAGAAATCCACTTTTGTGAGTTTCCAAATTTTATTCAATTTACAGAATATATCTATATCTATATTTATATGGCAAAACTTACATCAAGTTCCTTACATCCTTGCTTTCAAGTTCTCCAATCAACATTTGACACGTGGCAAAAATTTTATATATGACCAATCATGATAGAGAGAGAATATTAAACACCACTTTTTGCATGACCAATCATTGAAGAGAGAGAATGTAATCAAGACTTGTGATTGGTGGAACTTGATATCAAAGACATAAGGAACTTGATATAAGTTTTATCCATATCTATACTATATTATACATATGAGGGTGTTTTTCGTTGGTAAAAAATAATTAAATTCAAAATTAAAAAAAATAAAAAATAAATTTGTGGAACTTGATAATTGGCTAATTGTATAGATAATGGGGGAGAGAAAGTAGTAGATGAGATTTAAGAAAGTGAAAAGTTATTATTTAGTCTTTTAATTTTCACACTTCTAACGATTTAATCCTTGAATAATAGAAATATACTATTTAATCACTGAATAATAAAAATGTCAAATCAAATATTATATACATATTTCCCCCGAAGAAACACATAATTTTTGACTTTTGTACAGGAATTGAGTTGTAAAGGACATAAATAAACTACATATGTATGTGAACTTGAAAATGAAATTTAAGAATGAATTAAGGTAGTGAGATAGAGTCATAGAGATATATAGAGAGAATAAGTTAGTGAATAGTGACACTGATTTCCAATAAAACTACATTATGCTATTATATATATATTTTTTAATTTAGAATAAAAATACAATTTAACCTTGAAAAATATATGAAAGCATTTAATTAATGTTTGAATGTTTAGTGTATACATTAGTACAAGACTTAAAATATATGTATACATTACTACATTATACGCAGTTTCTCATATTTTGGTTATATATTTTTTCAATAAAATAATGACAAATGCTAAATTTATTTTATATGATTAATCGTTAAAAAAAGAGAATATAATTAAAAATTTTGAGAAATTTTATAATAAATATATAAAAAAATATTATATAAAGTTTTTTCTATACATTTTAACACTTGAAAATTGTGAAGGTAATAGAAGGTAATTCTTTAAACTTGCATTTTATCATTTTTTTGGATTAACTTACAATGACAAAATTATTAAAATATATTGATTTCATAACTTTCAATGGTCAAATAATATAAAATAAATTTTTTAAATTCAAATTATTATCAGATATAGCTTTAATAATTAATTCATATATTTACTCTATAATTTATTCAAATTAATAATTAATATTATACATTATGTACTATAATTCTAAATGGAAATTCATCTTCCCAAGACAAAAAGTTTGACCTAGCTAGCTACAAAAATAGAGACAGAGGGACACACCCTCTTAAATGCAAGTGCTGATAAATATACTGAAAGCAATTACTACAAAAATAGTAATTGCTTCTGCAGAAACATGCATATACAGTCTTACTCTATATATATATATATGTATGATATAAGAGTAATGTTTATCAACAAGACTGTAATGGTAACCAAGTTATATCCTAGATTAAGATATTTAAGTTTGAATTTTAAATTTAATATTATTAGAAGGATTTTAACCGTTTACTTCCAGTTTGAATAAGATTGATCTTTATCTTAATTTTTATACGAAAAGATAAAAGCAACTCATGGTTAAAGAAAAGGGTAATGTTCATGCCATAACTAATAGTAATGTAATAGCAATATATAATTGCATCAAAATGCAAAATCATTTATGAATGGTGTATTATTTTTAAGATTCATTAATTGGTCATTTAACTTATTCTAGAAAAAGCTTTTTTTTTTCTAATAGTTTTTTTTTTAATTGGGATATAGTCTTATAGATATAAGAGGGGAACAGTTTCCTTCATCCTGGTGAATTATTCAATGGAGTTGGATGATTGAAACAGCGACAAAGNTATATATATATATATATATATATATATATATTATATATATGTCAAAATTTTGTTTGGGTCCTCAAACCATTAGTCGAGTTTTGTTTTGGTCTTAATTTTTTTTTCTTTAGTTTAAAATGTGATTTCGTTTGATTATTATTACTAACTTGAACAGTTGAAATGATAGATCATTATTATATTCTCTCATATATGTCATAATTGTTGAGAATATGACATATATTATATAATATCATGTGAGGTCCAAATGTTGAGAATATTATATATTATATTGTGTTAGAGTGTGTCAAATAAAATGCCCACATTGCCTAGGTTATGGATGAGTCAATGGTATATATATTAAGATGTGAAAAGAGGGGGTAACCAAGTAGAGAAGAAGGAAGATCTCGCGCACACAAGCATGAGCCTCCGGTGAGCAATCGTAGTTGAAAACTGACGATTTCCCCCCTGCGCGCGTAGACGAGGGCACCGAGTCTTTTTATAACGTCAAATTTTATATTGTGTGTATATTATTTTCTGATATTTATGGCTTACCTGGAAACTCCCATTTTATGGTGTAACTTGAGTTGTTTCATATCAGAAAATAATGCATGGCATTCAATTTGTGTTTATGATTAATCACTCATAACTCTGCCCAACGTCTCTCTCAGCTGCGTCTTAAAATATATACAATGTGTTCTAGGTTTATGGATTAATCTGACCCAACTCACTGAAATTATCTTCTGTTGTTCTGTGCCCTTGTTGTATCAACAAAAAGAGTTTGTTTAATCCTGGGGAGTACCGCTTTCAATTTACAGAGGGTTGCGGAATAAACTCTTAAGGAAGTGTCCTTGTGACGCAACTCAAACTAAATTATATATCACAAAATTCGTGCATATCTCCAACAATAATAAGTGAATTGATAAATACATGAAGAAAAATTCTCAACTGTCATCTCACTTTGTGACTAAGAAAAAAGATTTTTTTTATCTCTTTGTCAACTCACTATTTATAGCACATATGATAAAATAATGATCTATCATCTCAACTGTCTGTCAAGGTTAAAAATAACTAACTACAGAACTAAAATGAAATCACATTTTAAAGTAGTAGTGAAATAAATGGGAATGTTTGATGATTAAAACGAAACCAACAAAAGTTTTAGGACCAAAATAAAACTCAGCCTATATTTTGAGGATAAAAAAATGAGGTTTTGACTTATATATGAATATGTAGTATATATGGTTGTTTTTCTTTTTCTCATCATGCAATTACAGCTTAATATTAGTTTAACTTTTCTCAGATTTGTTGCCAGAGTTAAATTTTAATCTTACAAGAGATATTAAAAAGTCCACTTCCAGGAATTAGTGAGAAAAAACATGAAGTTTGAATTTTAAATGCAATTTTCAAATTTTACAACCAAATCGATCTCCACAAATAATAAAAACATTTCTCCCATTTATATATGTGTATAATATTGAACTGTATTCCTAAAGCAGTCTAAACTAGAATTATATTCAAGCTAACGAAAACTGTAATAATTTTTCAGATTTTTATATGAAATTAATTAAATATGAATTAAAAAAAACTAGTGATCGAAGAAGATTGCTAGGACTCTCCATAGATCTCTGGACTTGACTTTCAAATTCAAACAACTTTGATGTTCAAACCGTCATTATTATTTTTCTTTGATTTTCTCAAATCAGACAAAAATACTTGGTTTGAGTAAATAACTATTTCATTGATTGGGATGAACAATTTCAATTGAAATCCCATTGATTTTTACTGGAAAAAAAACTTATATCAAGTTCTTTATATATTTGCTATTGAGTTCTCTAATCGGTATTTGACATATGACAAAAATTTTATACATGATCAATCATGATAGAAAAAAATATTCTATTAAACACCACTTTTTGTATGACCAATCATTAAAGAGAAAGAATGTAATTAAAACTTGTTATTAAAGGAACTTGATAACCAGGATATAAGGAACTTTATAGTTTATATAAATTTTTGGGTAAATTACACTTTAGTACTTTGTGGTTTGACCCTATTTTATTTTGGTATCCTGTGGTTTGAAACCTTACACTTTCGTACCCTATGGTATTCTCCATTAACACTTTGGTACCCTTTGGAGCTATTTTGTAATTTTAACCATACCAAATTTTTCAAAAATTACATATTGACCCCAAATTTTTTTTAAAGGTTTCATTTTAGTCCCTAGATAATATGTATCTAGGGACCTATTTGTAACTTTTTGAAAATTTTTTGGGGTCATTATGTAATTTTTGAAAAATTTGTTATGGTTAAAATTACAAAATAACTCCAAAAGGTACCAAAATGTTAATGGAGAATACCACAGGGTACCAAAGTGTCAGGTTTCAAACCCCAGGGTACCAAAGTGAAATAGGGTCAAACCACATGGTACCAAAGTGTAATTTACCCTAAATATTTTCTTAAAAAAAGACCCCATAGATTAATTTATTTCAATAATGAGTAGTTGAGGCAGAATTAATGCATTCATACTTCAAATTTGTATAGGGACCTTGAGGATTTCAATTCATTTGCTAAATCCTAAATCATTGCACGTTCTACAACCACAAATTTTCAATCCACACACATATAATATAAATTATAAAATAATGAAATTAAAATTCTATCGATAGAAGATTAATCTCTTAATTATAAGTTTTTATTTTCACTTATTACAAGAAATATTGGTCACTAATAAGAATAAATTACTAAAATATCTCTCACCCAAACCAATACACATTGCTAGAATTCATATTTCCAAGACTGCACGAGAGGGATAGTATGGTTTTTAATTGAAATTGAATTCTTTTGGGAGTTCCCAAAGCAATAAAGAAGATATGTTTGTAATTTTGCACTTTGTGTTTGCCTCCCAATTTAGAATTCAAATAAAAACGTACATGTATGCTAACTGATCAAAACCAATATTATCACAGATTTAGTTTGAGTGATAAACGATTAAACAAAGTTCCAGGCTCAAAAACTCATTTTAATTTGTTTTTTTTAACATATGTAAAAAATCGATAAATATGTTTTATTTTTATCTTTTTGTCTCAATTAGAGTATTTGTCGTTGAGAACATTGAGTAACTCATTCTTCGCATGTAGTATTATTTATTTTCCAAACTTTAGGTAGTTTACTTTTAATTTATCTAATACCATGTAAAAGAAATACATAAATATATATATAAGAAAAAATATAATTCAAAAAAATAAAATAGATTATTATATTCCATAAGAAATAATTACTAGCTTTACAATTAAAATTCATGAACCAACTGAGATATTGATTCAAGGTTTAATAGTTTAACTGGGATCTAATTGATGACAAATAATTTAAAAAAAAAAAGTCTAAATACATAAATTTTAAATTCTAGTAATCATAATTAAGTTACAAAGTGCAATTATAATATTAAGGTGAAAGTGCGAATTTGGTCCTGTAACTTTGCTCCAATTTCCAAATTAAGTCCTATAACTTTTTTTTGTCTCGAATGTGGTCCTGTATCTTTGCTTCAGTACCGAAATCAGTCTTATATCTTTTTTTGTCTCAGTTTTGGTCCCATATGTTTTGAAAACCTCTCACCGTTAGTCCTCCGTCTACTTTAAATTACAGTTTAGTTCTGAAAACTTCAAGTCCCTGACTATCAAAATGAAAGTAGCATCCCTGAAGATTCTCAAACCTTACATCTTGGTCCCTAATCTATGAGTTCTTCATGAAATGGAATAGAAATGCAAAAAAAAAAACATAAATTAAAAGCAAATAACAGAGGGACCAAAACTGAAAATGTGGAAAATTTAAAACCCACCGGAAAACGTACGGAAATCGCCGAGAAACTAAAAAACTCATCAAAAAACCCAAATTCTCACTGAAATCCCACTCAAAAAATCGCCCTCAAATGCTTTAAGAAAGAATTTTCGAAAGTCCAAACTTTTGAGGAGGGGGTGATAGAAGATTCCCTTACATTTGGTGATTCCCGAGAGAGAAGTTATGAAATCCCTTACATTTTTTCTATCACATCCCTCCTCAAAACTTTGGATTTTCAAAAATTCTTTTTTAAAGCATTTGAGGGCGATTATTTGAGTGAGATTTCAGTGATAATTGAGATTTTTGGATGAGTTCTTGAGTTTCTCGGCGATTTTTGTACATTTCCGGTGAGTTTTCAGTTTTGGTCCCTTTGTCATTTGCTTTAATTTGTGTTGTTTTTGCATTTCTATTCCATTTCATGAAGAATTCATGGATTAGGGACCAAAATAGAAAGTTTGAGAATCTTCAGGGATACTCTTTCACTTTCATTTTGATAGTCAGAGACTAAAGTGAAAGGGACTTGAAGTTTTGAGGACTAAATTGTAATTTAAAATAGACTGAGGACTAACGGTGGGAGGTTTTCAAAACATATAGGATCAAAACTGAGACAAAAAAAGATATAGGACTGATTTAGGACCTAGAGTAAAGATACATGATCAAATTCGAGACAAAAAATTATAGGAATGATTTGGGAACTTGAGCAAAGTTACAGGACCAAATTCGTACTTTGGCCTAATATTAATAAAGTGAAGCAAAAAAAAGTTTAAAAAAAAACTAACAATGTCATAATTGCAAGTTTCAAAAATTAATATTAATGTAAATATAGTCAATTTTCATAATATTCATTACAGAAAATTTACTTTTTGTCCCTGAATTTTACACCACCGTCAACTTTTTGGTCTATGAATTGTAGAAAAATATGAATCAGTCCTCTTGGTCCATGACTGTGGTGTAAAATTCAGTGATTGATTTCTATTTTCTTACAATTCAGAAACCAAAACGATGATGTAAAATTTAAGAACTTATTTGTATTTTTCTACAATTTAGAGATTAAATCGTTTACTTAATAATAAGTTAGAGAGAAAAAATAAGTTTTTCTCTGTTCATTAATATTAATCTCATCAAGTGATGATACTTTATAATCTTAAAGTTCAACTTAATCTCTATTCATTTCTCTATCCACCAAGTTCAACTTAAAGTTCACAATTAATGGTCTCTAGCTTTTGACCCATGACTAAAAAAATAATAAAAAGACAAAAGAAAATTAAAAAATAAAACAGAAATTGATTCAAAGTGGCTCTCTGCCAATTTCATCGATTTTTGACTGATTTTAACTGGCTCTCTACCTAGTTGATTAGGTCATTTGCCGGTCTCCATTTTTAAAACTGTACTTTTAGTTTTTACTATTAGCTCTCTCTCTCTCTCTCTCTCTATATATATATATATGTACACACACAAAAGTGATTAATTTGAAAAAGACGTTCCTTATAAAATTAACCATCTATACACCTTTCACTAATTTAATTGTGTGTCTGATATCTTCCACTCTGACGATGGAGACAACTTTTCTACTTGACTTTGTTGATTTCTCTCCAAATATGACCACCCACTTATTTAATTGGTTCTCTCTAGAAAAATAAACTTATTATACCATTATTGAAATAAGGCTAAACCCTAAAAACCCTAAACCCAATTTGATTTCATATTTTTTTATGTTGCACTTTTGGTCTCATATCTTTGGATCAATTGCAGAATTAGTCTTATATTTTTTGGTCAAGTGCAGAAGTGGTCCATATCTCTGCAAAAAGATCAACTAATAGTTGATTATTTTACAAAGATATGAGACCACTTCTGCAACCTCCTGATCAAAAGATATATATGAGACTAAATTAGGACCTTAGCTTTTGCAAAGATATGTGACCAAAAGTGCAACAAAAAATATACATGACCAAATTGAGAACTCGATCAACAAAAGATATGGGAGTCAAACACACACTTTAACCTTGAAATAATTAATGATTAACCAAACTTTGGATTGCATTTTGGAAAGAAAGATAATGAAATAATGAAACCTTTTTTTTTACATATTTTTCCAAATTTTAAAAGCAACAAGATTACAAGGAAATCTATCTCACTTATATTCATCTTCGTTCATGCATATATGATTGACCTAGCTTAGGCTCAGTTATTTAATTAATTATAAATATTTCAAATTAAGATTAAACAATTTTTAAATTACCTAGCTACTGTTTCAATTTTATCCTGATGTTCAGATATCCAAAGTGATAAACATCAACCCCTACGTGTGCAAGACATATATTCATCACAGAGACAAGTATAGTGATACAACATAAGCTGCACATCACTATCGAAATATATAGAACATTTGAAAAAACAAAAATGAAAAAACAAAAAGTTAAAATGGTAATTAAGAACCCTAGCTAGAAAGTATAGTATACACGTATAGTAATAACTAATAACAAAATGCCATTATTTGATGAAGCTTTTACCACAGTGAGCCAAAAAGATATTGATGTTTCATGTGTGGCAAGATGCTATATTCCCGCTGCTATCTCTTCCTCAAGTTTCTCTATCATTTCCTCTGAAATCATACAGGCCCACCATATATATATATAACACTTGAAATAATTAATTATAAGAAGTACTATATATATTAACTAGTATATATATATATATGATGAGGGTACATTTTTTTAACGAAAAATATTGTCTCCATCTTATATTTTCTCTATGTGTCCCCTCAATACGCTTTGAAAGCGATTGATCAATGCATGCAGCAAAAACTGCAGAACACTACTCCTTGTATATATATGTGTGAATTATATATATATATATATATATATATAAAAGACTGAAATGTAGAAAACTCTCCTAAATTTTGGTTAGTATACACAAAAAAGAATTCTGAACTTTCAACAAATAAATCATTTTTCTTAAAGTTTTCATTGAAAAAATAAAAATTCTTTTTACTACTATTATTTACAAGATATTTTGTTTACTATTATTAATTACAACAATACGTTATTTGTTCGTATTCATCTATTCTTTTCTATTTTTTTGCATTCTCTATATTTTGTTTTATTTTCAAGTCATTGTTAGAAGACACTCTCAATCCTAACTATGTAATTTTTTTTAGGAAGGGGGTAATAAAAGTGTGTATTTGATTAAAGAGTAGTGAGCTGAGGTTGACAGATGAGAAGGGCTGCATGGATGTAAATACAAAACCATAATTGGAACTCACTGTTCACATATGCATCTAACGTCACCACTCACTAAATCCCTCTGCTTCTTCCTCTACCAAAATAAAAATCCCACAACTTCCTTAGTGTTTTCCAGCTTTCATTAGTGTATGTATTCAATATATACAAACATGTGCATGTGTGCTTCAGAAAATGATACCCAACTTTCTCTTTCACTGCCTTCAACTTAACTTTCAAACTCATCAAGTTGTTCTATAATTTTATTTTTCACCTCATATATATTGGTCTATTTTTCGTTAGTCTTCTCTCTTTTCTTGACTTCCTACAAGTTCTTTCAATCTCAGGATTCAAAGGTTCACTACAAAAAAACATCTCAAATTTCTACCACCAATGTAGTTGGTAAACAATGAAAAACGGTTGGTAATACGATATTTCCAACCGAATTCCAACCAAACAAATCGGATGCATTTTGACTGGTCGGAAATATTGTAGACAACTGAATTCCAACCGAAAAAATTTCCAACCGATATGTTTATAACCAAAAATCGGTTGTAATGTTTGTACCCAAAATACCCTTTCTCTTTCATTTTCTACGGTGTTTCGGTTGGAAACATTTTTTAAAAAAGTATAAATTAAAATTCTATAAAAATGTTGGAGGAAACTTGGGACATGATTTTGGAGGGAAATTTAATTTTTGTAAAATGTTGGGGGGAATTCAAAATTTTATTTTACACTAAAATATGAAAATATAATGAAAAATTTTATAAATCAAATCATTTATATATATAATTATAGTTTAAAAAACATTTTTGTTTCATTAATTTTTTAATTGCCAAGGGCTAAATTACAATCAGGCAAAAAAACAAAAAGAGGACTAAACTACAACCCTATGCCTAGCAATCTCTATCCCCAATTCCCCATCCCATCGGCAAGCAAAACCGTCGGAGCTTCCCTGTACACGACAACGTTCAACGCCGGAACATTCTGCCCTTGCCAAACGTGATGCAGTTCGAACTTCCTGAACTGCATTTCTGACGATTAATAGTTTTAATTTGTCTCATTTTCTTCAAGTATCTGAATCTGTAGGCATAATTGAAATACAGGACTATGAGTGCGCGTACACGATCTACGTTCGAACGGGATCGATCATCAACGGAGGAACGGACTCGAAGATCGGCCTGAAATTGTACGATTCTTACGGCTACTGCATCTACATCAGAGATCCGATCACAAAGCGTGATATCTTCAGCGGCAGAGGTCCTTGCCTCAACTCGCCGGTCTGCGCCGTCAACGTCATGTCCGACGGCTTCGCTCCACATCACGGCTGGTAGTGGTACTGCAACTATGCCGAGGTCACCACCACCAAACCCATGTTTTTCACTGCAAACGAGATCTACAAAAAAAGAGAAAGTATGAGATATATTGAAACAGAATAAGAGAAATGTTAAAAGAGTGAAGGTGAAGAAGAAGGAGGAAACATGAATGGAGAGACCAAATGAAAATATGAGTGAAGACCGAAGATAAAGGAGGCAAGAAATAAGTGAAGATAAGTTGAAGTATAAGTGAAGGGCGCCAATTTAAAATTTCAAAAGTTAAACACTCCAAATCCAATTTGGTTCCCAAAAATTGGCGCTCAGAATGTAGCAGAGTCATCTAAAGCTTTTTTTAAGCTTAAAATAAAAACTAAATGAGGAAACCTATTATTTGGTCTCTCCTTTTTCATAGTTTTAACTATTTGGTCCATGTATTTTTGAAATAGACTATTTAGCCCTAAAAAATTAGAAATGTCAACTCGTTAGTCCTTGTAGTCTATCTTTGTTACCAACACTGATAACCTGGCCATTAAGTGTACATGTAACACGTTAAATGTCACATATTTAACTATTTGGAACCACATAGGATTTGAGATTTATGAATAATTCAATAATTTATGCCTTATGGAAGCTTCACGTGTGATACAAATATTTGGGTCCAACTCAATTTTAGGTCGGTTTAATTGTGTTTGTTGGTTCAGTTCAGTTGGTTTAGGTGATTAGAATGTCAAAGTGGCATTTAATGACGTCATGTAAGCATTTAACGTCTGATAGTTGACGATTATAATCAATGAGTGACTAAATAGTTCACGATTATGATAAACGAGGGACTAAATAGTTCACAAATATGATAAAATGAGGGATTAAATAGTTCACAATTATGATAAATGAGGGACTGAGTAGTCCATTTCAATAAATGAGGGACCAAATCATTAACTCAGTAAAAAAGGAGGGACCAAATAGTAGGTTTCCTCAAACTAAATTATTGTATAATAAAGTAAAAACTTACTATTTGGTCCATGAATTTACACCGAGTCAATCAATTAGTTTTTGAATGATTAAAATATACAATTTGATCCTTGAAATATTTTAATTATCAACTATTTGGTCCCTAGTGATGATTTGATCCCAAAATTTGAACGAATTTAATACTTTTTGATATCTAAATTTATACTAAATTCATATTATTTGGTCCCTGAATTTAAACTAATTTTATATGTTTTGTCCATAAATTTATACTATTTAGTCCCTGAATTTGTACTTTTAGTCCTTGAAGTTGACTTAGAGACCAAATCGTTGACAATTTTATATACCAAGGACTAATTAATTGACTCAATGTTAATTTAGGGACAACAAAAGAATAAATTGATTAAGCAAAATAATAATATATAATAAAAAGATTAAGGCTATATATAGGCATGTGGTGGTTGCATATATAATTCTAAACAAGATTGAAGAAAGAAATGAAGAATACCAACCGAAAATAGTGGTTGAATATTTTGGATAAATGACCAACTGCCTTTTGGTTGGAAATTGGTAGCAAGCCTGTTGGTAGCATAAATTAACCAACCGAATAACAGTTGGTCGATGAGAGAGAGTGATTCTCCCCTTTTCGGTTGCAAATTGTTTAGTTTTAATGGTTGGTTTTTGCTTACATTCTTGTAGTGATTTAGGGGTTTATTATCTTTCCTAAGCATGCAAAACTAATATATATATATATATATATATATATTACCTATATTTATAAACCCTCACCTAAAAATAAAAAGGGTGTAGATGCATGTGATGAGCTTGAATGCATGTCATCACTAGAGCAGTATAGAGCTCTTACATATTGACTCAAAAGTTTGTTTTTTCCCTACGTACTCATTCATGCTCATCTCTTTTTTTTTTTCCTTTTGTTAAATATTTACATGTATATATTTCTAAGTGAGTGACGTGTAGTGCATTCATAGGTTTGGGAGGTAGTAATACCATTACTTTACTCGAGTTAGTTAGTAAAAAAAAAGGGGTGGTAATTCTTCACAATTGAGTTGTGTGAGATGATTCTGTTTGATTTTTTTCTTTTGATGTTGTATTATTTAGAATAAATTTATAAATTGATTTTTGAATAATATACTAATAATTCAATCTCTTAAAGTCTAATTTACACTATTTTTTTGTCCCTATAGGCTATAAGTTGTCCCTAAAAAATAAACTTATTACGAGATTAATTACTGAATTGCCTCTATAATTTTTAGGAATCAAAGTATCTAAATTAGATATTTTGGGATCAATTTGTATATTAACGCTTTTCTATATGACCACTATCATGGCTAGACTTTAATATGTGTGGTATAAAATTAATATGAATAATAATCATAGGTTAATTTATAAAACATAATTTCCTCACATAACCTTCATAATCATATAATTCAATTCCAACTATAAATAAAGAAAGTAAATATATATATAATAACATTTTAAATGGTTATAGATGGTTTTTAGAAAAAGCTACGTTACAAACTTTGAAGGACTACATGCATGATGCATATACTTTGTTTAAACCTATAATTTTAAGGACATATAATATTTGAGACTCAATCATGAAGGCCTGCAATTTATTTGACATTAATTAATTATACTGTATTTAAGATCAGTAGAGCAAAAAACCAAAATGGTTTTCACCTGAGGAAAGCAACCCCAAAAAGGACATATCAATTTGTGGGCAACGTGGACAGCTTGTATATACGTGGCATATATATATATATATATATATATATATATATATATATGAAAAAGCAGATGGCAACTTCCTTGGACTTATCAATTTTTAATCTAACTCTTCACTTATTCGGTAATATTATTTCCATTTTGATGTTCATTTTAGAGATAAAATGATGATTATATATATATATATATATATATGCACACCTGAATAAAGTGTATGGTTTAACTGATATATATATATATATATATATGTTACACTACACTTGCTCAAATTGTAGTAATTAAATTGAGATCAAAATTCAGTTTTACACACATATATACACACTTATATGGGTAAAAATCCAATTTCACACACACATATATATATATATACTAAAATATAAATTTTAGCATAAGGCTGTTGTGGCAGAAGGTGATAGAGATTAAATTGAGGACTTTGCTTTCATGGTGGAGCCACCATGGAACCCTAAAAGAAGAAGCATCATAAAGTTCAATATCAATATTATCAATTTAATTCAGGACCATATTTAACAAATTAAAGCATCATAAAGCTTGCATGGATTATCGATTAACCTTCATGCATGCCTCACCTATATAAAATACTAGGGGCTTTGCGTGCCCTAACAGGCACGCAAATATGTATGTAAAATAAATAAGGGACTAAATTGTTAACTTAGTAAAGAAAGAGAGACCAAATAGTAAATTTTCTCTTATTTTTAATTTCATAGACTATAGTTTTAAACATGGACGACCAGAAAGGGGTGGAGCCATATAATATAAGATAACATTTTAGCTGATAATTTCATCAATAATATCTCAGTCCTTAAAGTAAGAGGCATTTTTGTTTATGTTAACATCTCATTTCTTTTTATATAATGTAATTTTTTAGGTCATTCGTGCACATCCAAGAGATAGTATTAGCACTTATAGTTAACCTCTTTCCTCTATTTTTGTTTTGTTATTATGTGTGTGTGTATATATATATATATATATAAATAAATGACTAATTAAGATTAAATAAAAATTGTTACTTCATTTGAAAAGAATGTCAAAATCTCATTTTGGTCCTTAAACTGCTATATGGTGAATTCTATTTTGGTCCTAATTTTTTTTGTTCCGTTTTGATTGTCAAACTTTCTCATTCGTTCTACTATTGGTTCAAAATGTAATTATACTATTATTTTTGACTTGGATGTTTGATATTGATCATTTATCTCTTTGTCAACTCACTTATTAAGATATGTATATAAAAAAAAAATTATTCAAGTACAAAATCATATTTTAGACTACCAGTAGAATAATAAACAAGTTTGAGAACTAAAATGAAATAAAAAAATACTTTATAGTCGAATGGAACTCACTTTATAGTTTAATCCCACGCAAGTCATCTTAATTTTGTGTATAGACGTGTATCTTCAATTTGTGTCATAATCCTAAGCATTATGAAAAAGGTGAAGGGCATGGGAGCAAATTAATGCCACAATGCAAGTAGATTGACATATCCCGGAAATCCAGGGATGAAATGGACCTTTTATTTTTGTTGGTGTTTGTGAATGAATTCTTATGAAGTTTGAAAAATGAGGACACTTAAGCAAATGAGTGGTAATGAAGGAAATGGGCCTAACATTCTCTGTCCATAATACAAAATACAAAACCAAATAACTATGTATGCTTTATTTGTCCTCTGCCTTTCTTATGGAACTAATTAATCACTAAGATATATATATATACACCAGAGGCTTTGCGTGCCTTAACGGGCACGCAAATATGTATGTAAAATAAATGAGGGACTAAATCGTTAACTCAGTAAAAAAGAAGGGATAAAATAATAATTTTCCTCTTATTATTAATTTTGTACTATAGTTTTAAAATGTAGACGACCAGAAAGGGGTAGAGCCATATAATATAAGATGTATATCTTTTTTGTTTCTTCAATTTGACCAAGTCTCCTACACACAATTCCAATGGCTAAACTCATACATATGTGCAACCAAATCATTATATTCTTTTCTACAAAATTGACTTCAAGTTTCAACAAAATTTAATTCTACACCCAATATATAAGTGAAAAAAAATCTGTGTCTGTTTTGAAGAATTTAATTAACCCGTTCCCTCCTACCTGATCAGAATTATGCAGAGGTGTGGATCAGAAAATATAGAATCCTTATTGAATTTGATCTCTTAATTAAGTGCCTCTCTTTAATAAACAACCCTTATTTTTTAAAAAAGAAAAAAGAAAAGAAAAGAGCAGTAGGAAGATGTTATATAGAACATAGCTTAAATGGTAAAAAAGTGAGAGAATCAAAATTATTAAGAAAGACAAGTATTGAGATGGCACTGTTGAAAGTTGAATGCATAGAGAGGAAAGGGACAGCACAAAACACTTTTTGGCGTTTGGGCAATCATAATGGCTAATATAGCATATACATTATTTATACATGGAATATATACTTGCCAAGATTGATCATGATCCATCGTTCATGGGGAAGTCATAATTAATCATAACTCTCTCACACACACACATATATAAAAAATGTAAAAGTGTAAATTTGGTCCCATATTTTGTCTCTAATTCTTAATTTGATCTTGTATATTTTTTTTGTTGTATTTTTAGTCTCAAATCTTTAAGTCAAGTGCAGAATTAGTTTCATGTATTTGTAAAATGTTTCACTGTTAGTTCCACCTAACTCAAAGATTTGGTATCAAAAGTGCAAGAAAAAAAAAACAAAACCAAATTAAAAATTAAGCATAAAATATGAGACCAAATTTACACATTAACTTATATAAATATATATCTATACTTCATTCTCCACCATCCATAATAATTAGCTTTGAAAGTTGAAGCTTGGCCATCACTTTCCACTAGGTGTGTTCTGGACTTGACTGGGCTGGGCTTCAATTATTAAACAAACTTTGGAATATGAGTTTCACAACTTGTTTTATTTGTCACCAACAAAGCCCATACTTGTTTTTGCAGTTTTGCTCTCTGCTCTGCTTTTCCATTATCACATTCAATAATATATGTATTTGTGAGTGTGTATGCGTGATTATGACCTTACATTACATATATATATTGAAGTTCTCTATGAGAATGATGTTGAATTATGTATGTATGAAAATGAGATTAATTAGAATTTCTGCTTATTACAGTTGCATTTATATATAGGAAATAAAGTCCCCTAATGGTTTTGTGTGCGTTTTTTTGCTTTGTGTAGAACAGTAGTTTTTTGAATTCTCACTTTTTGCTAATTTTTCAGCTAAGAAAAAGTATTTATTGGTTCTGTGTTTTATTTTATTGTACTAAGAGATGGATGGCCTGTGAATGAATGATATGGCTTACTTTTTTACTCTTAAATTTAGTAACATTGTGTTTGACCGATTTGTGTATTGGCTTGTGGTTCTAGACTAATATATGGTGATGATGTCATTTCTTGTTATTGCTAAGTATTATCTAGTTCCCTTATCCTTAAGCATTTGGGATAGCTTGTTTCTTCACTTTCAAAGATGCATTAGTATCCTCCACAATTTAAGTATATTAAAATTTTAATTCCACCATTGCAACAAAAATTGTCTCATTTGAACGGCCTGCTATCCTTTTAACTTTAGTTCTTATTATGTGTTTCTGTAATTCTATAATCTATTTATAATAACCCCATGTCTTTTTCTTGTAGTGTCAATTTTTGGGGTTATTCAACAGTCAATTACTTTTCACAAATGATTAGATATTCCTCTGCTGGTGTATGCAACTGTGAATGTAAAAATAACTTTAATCTTCCAGCTTATTCTGTTTTCTGTTTTATTGTTTCATGGTAGGAAGTACAAGTATATGAATCAAAGCATTGGAGTCAAAACTCCACCAATGCAAGGATATATAAGGACTTGACAATTCTGGTTCTGGTATCTGTTGTTGTCCAAGATTCACTCCTAATGCAAGCTAGGGAAGCATGAAACTTGACAATTTGAAATATACTGAGCAAGTATGTTTAGATGCAAGGATTGATGGTGAAGAAAATGCTCTGTCCTAAGGCAGAATTTATGAGACAAAATTGGTTTTTAATTATTTAGTATAGCTTACAAAGTCATTACAAAAATTTCTTTCATGGATTCCTCAGTCCACAAAGTAACTAAAATACTTTTTCATGTTATACAATGAGGAATTCACTCAAACAACCCAGTAATTCAAACTTAAACTCAGTGCATCAGTGCCTTTTGAAAAGCTCTCCTCCATCATGTCTAAGCTGGTGTGGAAAATGCAAATGTCTACAATTCAGGCTAGAAATAATCAATCCATCTATTCTCTGCTTGTATCTAGTCATCTGCAAAGAAACATGCAACTTACTAAAGAAGTAACAAACAAAAAGATTTGGAAAAGAGAAGAAAAAAGAGCTACATGAGGAGTTAGATTTATGATGAAGGTTTGATATGCTATACTCAATTTATTCTCTGCTTCTATCTTGTACATACACATTAATAATTCCCTTTCAAAACACGACATGAAATGAGCAATGAGCTACACTATTCCTTACTAAGTTACCACTCTGATTGATCAGTATTGAAGGACGCTAAAGAAAATTCAGCAACACATTCGAGGGTTTTTCGAAATTGCGCAACAGAGGAGGAGGAGATCGTTCTCCTACAGCCATAACCTGCCGATGACGTTGTCTAGGAAGAGATCTAGTGCGAGACTAAAGTATAGAACTAGTGCGAGATCTCTCTTGATCACGATGTAGCCCTCTTGGGCCGGCGATGGATACCACAGTCACCGATGCAAATCCCGGTTCGGATGTCTTCTATCAAATAGCTGGTTTGAGTATCAACGTTCAAAAGTCAAACATGGTTTTAAGTGTCAACACTCCCAAGGCTCTGAAGGATGATCTTATCCGTTTATTCGAGGTTGAGGCAACGAACAAGCTGGCGAAATACCTGGGGTCTATGTGGATGACAAGCACGATCTGAAACGGAACTTTGATGATCTACTCCAGAAGATAAATAACAAGCTTGCAGGTTGGAAGAGTCAGTTGTTGTCGCAGGCTGGAAGGGTCACATTGATCAAGTCGGTAATTCAATCAGACCCAGTTTACAAACTTTCATGTTTCCAGGCACCGAAGAGAGTGACAGAGGCAATTAATGGGGTCATGACGAATTTCTTCTGGGGTTTCAAAGGAGACAAAGCGAGGGCTCATTTACTCAACTAGAGGATTCTTTTCGGCCCGAACTATGAGGGTGGCCCGGGGTTTCAGGACACCGGTTTGGTTAATAAGGCTTTGTTGGCAAAACATACTTGGAGAATACTCAACAATCCGCTCTCTATTGTTGGCTCATGGGTCAGAAACAGTACCTCATTCCTCATACTGATTTTGACTTTAAACCTAGAAACTCGGCTTCGATTGTCTGGAAGGGTGTGAGGAATAGTGCCCATGTAGTCACTGATCATGTTAGATGGAGACTGGGTAGGGGAGACAGAATTGATATCAGGAGCTCCTTTTGGGATGGTCGTATTGCTGGGGTGCCTACTGGGATTCTGGTTAGTGACCTTGTTGATTACTCGTCTTACTCTTGGGACGTGAGAACAGTTAATATGGTCTGTACGAAAGAACAAGCGGCAGACTTACTCAGTAATCCAAGGCCGATTAGGCACACCCCATATGCCCTTTTGTGGACACTTGTTGCCTCTGGGTCGTATACCACTGTTGATGGCTTTAATTTGCTAACTCGTGGTAACCATCAGGGTCAAGGCAATAATAGCATCTCAAACTTTCCCTGGAAAGATTTTTGGAAGACGAAAGCTCCAATGAGGGTTCAGCTGACTGTTTGGAAGATATATAATGATGTTGTTCCTACCTCAAGAATTTGAATTGGCACCATCTGCGTTGTGAAATTATCTGCCCACTGTGTGGCGCTACTGATGACTCCATCTCGCACACTTTCCTGCTCTGTAGCTTTGCGAGAGCCGTTTGGTTTGGGTTGTCGATTACTTATAAGTATCACCCAAGAAACTGTAGCTTCTGCACTTGGTTGACAAACTGGATCATCCGTTGGAGGCGCAACAAGGAACGTTTCTCGGAGGCATGGCTCACTATTCTAGTAGGTCTTGATGCTCTTTGGAATTGCAGGAATGGAGCGGTTTGGAGGAACATAAAGCCAGACTCGGTATCGGTCATTAGGATCATACAATCTTTTGTTTCATTTTATGTTAATGTTTGTGATTGTCTGGTATCTTCTTCTGTTTATGATGTTAAAGCTTTTGAGTTTTTAGCGTCCTCAAGCCATGATTCGAGGGGTCCCGCGGTCCAAAATGCTGGGCCTGATGTCCCCTAGGTTCATGACTCAAGGAAAACAATATCAATTTTCTTGTACTCTTTTTTGATGACTCACGGAACTTTAAAATAAGGTGACCTAAAGTTTAGATTAAATAAGCTGTTTTCTTTTAAATTTTTGGTAAAAAAAATTCAAATAGTAGGGATGGTAGTGATTTAATTAATTAATTGACGTTTCTATACTGTATACGTATATTACTTTATTTCACTGGTAAGCGTGTATAACAACGAATCTCCATTCTTCTTCTTCTTCTTCTTCATTGCATCAATTTTGGTCCTTCATCTTCTTCATTGATTTAGATCTTGTACGCCCAACCACTGTATTTCCAAATCTCGGTGCATTTCGTTTAGATCTTGTCTTCGTCAACAATATTTTCTTCTCTGATGTGGTTATCGTCTCTTCTCCATCAGAATAAGACTGTTCCTTCTCTCTCATTCTTTTTAATCTGAATCGGTTCTCTAAAACCCGGCCGGTTCTTGCCGGTTTCGCCAGTTTTTGACCGATTTAAGCGGTTTTTCAATTTGTTCGAATTTCGATCAATGGTTCAACTGATTAAACTGATTAAACCGTGAACCGAACATTTGTCCGAGTTATTTAACGAGTCGGTCCTGACAACATTGACTGAAATATCAAAACTATATAAGTATACGAGCATTTTGATTAATAAAAAAGAACTCCTTCAATTAATTTAATCCCACAAAAATTGTTACTATCTTTAGATTTGTTGAAAACTACATAAATTGTTGATTATGTCATGAATATGACCTTTCATAACCTCATATGAGTCATATTAATAAGGGTAAATTATATTTTAGTATCACGTTCTATATATTGATTTTACTTTAGTACTCTATTTTTTTAAAAGTGACATTTTGGTACTATATTATTTGCACCGTTAGCACTTTAGTATCTATCGCTCGTGATAAGAGTACTATTAACAAATAAAAATGCTAGATGGTTATTAACAAAATTTTAGTTTGAATCAGTTATACATATAAAAAAATTATTAATAGAAAAAAAAATCGGTTAAATAATGTTCACACTTTTAAAAGAGTAATCTCTAATTATCAATTGGAAAATATCATTTTTTTTTATCAAAATTGAGAAATATTATTTAATTATATAAAAAGAAGGTCAAAGTCCTATTTTGATCCCTCATATTTACTCAATACATCACACATTCACGTTAATAGAGTTGAAACATTATGTTTAAAAAATATCTAATGACTTTTCAAAATATTTAATTATTATTTTGACCACATTCATGTTAATATTTAGAAAATTAACAATTAAAATTATTAAATTGATAATTTAATCTCTCAAAGATTAAAATACATTATTTAATTTTTGAAAGAATAAAATAATATATTTTTGATTATTAAAAGATTTAAATAATATATTCATTATTTCTTTTAATATTTCATAGATGAACTATTAATTCAATAATTTTTCTCAAACTAAATTGTTTAGTCCGTTATTACTTGTCTGGCCAATATGATGTTCCATACAAGACCAAACTTTTTTGAAAAGACGAAGTGTAAAAGTAAAGTAATACGCAACTTACAAGTGTTTAGAGTAGAAGTTTGCCGAGCTACATCTCAAAAGAGGGCTCTAACGGTTAATAGGGCTCAATTCCTATAGGCAATATTGTTAAGAAGGTTCTAACTATTTCATTTCTGAGAGTAGAATGATATTAGTCTTCATTTCAACCATTACATAAATAGGTGGGAGATACTTGTGGCTTTAAAAAAACAAAGTCAAAGGGCATTTTTAGTCTCATAACTTTTGCTCATGTCTCAATTTGGTTTCATAACTTTTTTTGTTGCATTTTTTTGTTTCATATCTTTACAAAAAGTTGTAAATTTGGTCTTGTATCACTGTTTGTTCCATATCTTTTGGTCAAGTTGCAAAATTGGTCTTATATTTTTGAAAAAAAGTTTTACCATCAATCTCACCTAATCCAAATATATGGGACCAATTCTGCATCTGACCTAAAAATATGGAACCAATTATGCAATCTGACTAAAATATATGAGATCAATTCTACAATATGACTCAAAGATATGAGACTAAAAGTGTGACATAGGATCTACGACTTGAACAAAAAATATGAAACTAAAAACACAATAAAAAAATTATGGGACAAAAAATGCATTTAAAAAAGAAAAAAAGCAAGACGCAACTTCCAATACAACGAATCACATTGAGAGTCACAACGTAGTGGGCTCCACAAAACGAACGGTGCGTTCAGACATATGCAAGACAACGCACCGGCCCACTTCGCAACAACGCCTCGTTTTTGAGCCAATAAAAACCCTTTCTTTCTCCTTCCTTTCTCCTTCGCCTCCCACATTTCTCCACATTCCTCGCCTCACCTTCCCTCTCCTCCATCTCCAATCTTCTCGCTCTCATTTTCGCTTTCTGAGGTAAACCCTTTTTCTCTCACTCTCTCTCTGTTCCCTAGATCTCAAATCTCACTCTCACTCCCTCAGATCTGTTATTGTTCTTGCTAGGTTGGTTTCAGTTTCATTTCAAGCTTTCGTTTTTGTTTTGTTTTTGCTTCTGGGTTGCCTACTGTTCTATTCGGTTTTCTAACTGCTCTGTTTCTAGTTCCGTTTAGGCCTAAAGATTTGATTTTTGTTTCTGGGGGTCTTCGTTTCAAGCTTAAATCTGTGAAATCTCGGATCTACTTTTGTGGGTTATTGTGATCTGGGTGCCTTTGTTCTATGATTGATCTGATCTGTATTGGCTTGATCTGTAAGCTAAATCTTGTTTCTTTCGAAGATCTTTCAATTGGGTGTTTAGTTGTTGAATAAGTTTAGATCACGCATTTTGAAATGAGAGATCTAATGTGAGCTGATTAGATCTCTGTGGCCTCTGTATTTCTGAGACATGGCCCTTGTTTTCGTACCATCCCTTTGCTAATTGTGGTATTTTTTTATTGTTCATGCGCATTAGATGCAGCTGCTTTGTCCTAAGTTCAGTTTCATCATGAATAGTTCAGTTGTCAGCATCTTGTCTTTAAGTTTCGTGTTATTAAATAAGCACCCTTGTAACTTTCAAAGTTCATTGATCTATTTCTTGATTGTTCTTTCTTCTTTTAATCAGTATGATGCTCATTGATCTATTATTTAATTGGTCTTTCTTCTTCTCTTTGTCAATATGAACTATACAATCATTGATCTATTAGTTAATTTCTCTTTGATTTTCAGCTTGTGAGATCTAGAATGTAACTTCCTAACAAATTGGATTGTTTGCGTTTCAGTGTAGGAATTCCTGAATTGTTTGTTGTGTTTTTTTTAATGAATTTGTAAGTTATGAAAGAATGTTTCTGTATACTCGTTGTTGTTGTTTGTGTTATTTTCCTTGATCTTTGTTTATGGTGATAGAAGTGTGCATCTTTGATTTATCACGTTGTTTCTGTCTAAATATTAACATCTCATGCTGAATGTTTGAGTGAATAATTGCTTGGTCCATACTTTATATTGACATTTAGCATTGGTTGCTTACATTTTTCAGGGAAGTCATCATGGTTGATCAGGTTCAGCACCCAACAATCGTCGAGAAGGTTGCAGGCCACCTCCGTTACGGTGTCTCGCCTAATATGCAGAGCTATGATGGAAGCTTCCACAGGCCTTCTATCTACCAGAGACGCTCATTTGGGAATTACTCCAATGCTGCATTGCAATACCCTATGATTCCCGTAACAACGGCCTCGGCCTCCCCTATCTTCGTTGCTGCTCCTGCAGAGAAAGGGAAAGGCACTTTTCTTATTGACTTTCTCATGGGTGGAGTTTCAGCCGCTGTATCCAAGACTGCTGCTGCTCCCATTGAGCGTGTTAAGCTTTTGATTCAGAACCAGGATGAGATGATCAAAGCCGGTAGGCTCTCTGAGCCCTACAAGGGCATCGGTGATTGCTTCAAGAGAACAATCCAGGATGAGGGTTTTGGTTCCTTGTGGAGAGGTAACACTGCCAATGTCATCCGTTATTTCCCAACTCAGGTTAGTTCTTTTCAAAGCCTTTGGACGATTTCTCCCAATTCGTTTCTTTTTAATAACAGTGATGCTAAAGCTGTAATTCAAATGTAAAATTGCAGGCTTTGAACTTTGCCTTCAAGGACTACTTCAAGAGGCTTTTCAACTTCAAGAAGGACAAGGATGGGTACTGGAAGTGGTTTGCCGGAAACTTGGCCTCCGGAGGTGCTGCTGGTGCTTCATCTCTTTTGTTTGTCTACTCCCTTGACTATGCCCGTACCCGTTTGGCTAATGATGCAAAGGCTGCAAAGAAGGGTGGTGAAAGGCAATTCAATGGGCTTGTTGATGTTTACAGAAAGACATTGGCATCCGATGGTATCGCTGGACTTTACCGTGGTTTCAACATCTCGTGTGTTGGAATCATTGTGTATCGTGGTCTGTACTTTGGAATGTACGATTCCTTGAAGCCAGTTCTCCTAACTGGGAAATTACAGGTTAGTATTCATCCCTTCCCTTTTCCACTTGTGTTTCTTTCTGCAAGTTATGTTGTGAAGCTTGAAATCTGCTGTATTTGGCTTAACCCCAACCATAAAACTTTGGTTTTTTTAATCACTGAGATTTTTCCTGTTAGGCACAAATTCCATTGATGACAACTCTAAGCTTTGTTTACATGTATTTTTGTGACTAGCTTGATCTATCCTTCATGAGAAAACATGTTTTGTGGTTTCTGAATGTCTCAAAACTACTATTTAGTCTCTACATATTGAAAATGCACTTTTTGGTCAAATAAAACATAAACAGTTGATGTTTATAAAATAATCAAGAACCAAAAAGTATATTTTAAAAATTTCTAGGGACTAAATTGTGTAATTGGGACAAATTCAATGACTAAAAGGTAGTTTTATTTTCATCTTTTATCAATTAAGTTCATCCAATAATCTCTATAATGACTCAACTGACTGCTGAAACCTTTGTCTCTTCCTTCATTGATGATGGTTGCAGGATAGCTTCTTCGCTAGCTTTGCCCTCGGATGGCTGATCACCAATGGTGCTGGTCTGGCATCCTACCCAATTGACACAGTCAGAAGAAGAATGATGATGACCTCTGGCGAGGCCGTGAAGTACAAGAGCTCAATGGACGCTTTCGCTCAGATCCTCAAGAACGAGGGTGCCAAGTCGCTGTTCAAGGGAGCCGGCGCAAACATCCTCCGTGCTGTGGCCGGTGCTGGTGTGCTCGCCGGTTACGACAAGCTTCAGGTGATCGTGTTCGGAAAGAAGTACGGTTCTGGTGGTGCCTAAATTACTTTTCTCATGAAGTTTTAGTCATATGTTCCTTAGTTTTAGATGGTGATGAAAATGGTGATGAGCTCAGAGAATTTGACTGATTTATTGCTGCGGCAAATTTTGGTTAATAATTTTATTCACTGGGATCAGAATCCCAGAACTAAAGTTTCAATTTTGGATCAAAATTTTCGGTCCTATAAACATGATGATTTATTATTTTGGGTGGCAGGCAAATCAAACTGCCACAAGGAGTTATTATCCATTATATGTATGATGATTTTGAGATCTTTCTATATATTGTTCTAGATTTACCCTTTTTCATTTCTAGAATAAAATGAGCCCTTCGATTTCATTTCATTGTGTTGTGAAACTAGCTGATTTTCTGGCATTGTTTAAATGTTAGCTTTTGGCTCACTATTACAGTAAAGTTCTCAATCATATAGCTTAATTTTTTTTTTTAATTTCTCATGTGTTTCTTTATTTGATATTTTAATATGTTTTTTCGAATTTTTTTCCCAATAAATTGAATGAGGGAATTAATAGCTGCCTTATGTTGATTTTAAAGCTGGTGTATAAAAATTTGACTAAATGAAACTATTATTCTTGGTTTAATATTCTAAATCAAACTTGGGCACCTATGTTCAAATTCCCCTTTTTGTAGATTTTTATTATTTCTATACTAAATTTGAAAAGTAAATATAGAATATAACTTCAACCAAGTTGACCCAACATGGGTGGGTGTGGAATAATGAATAAATAATGCATTAATTCTCTGCTTTTGCACAATTTTGACTGCCTTTTCTATGCTTTTTTCAATTGTTAATTTGTTGATATATTTTATAATTATTGGCGTCACTTTCAGGCTTCTACTTGTGTGTGTATGTGTGGATTTAAAACACAAATCACAAATGGCATAGAAAAAGATCAATTCCTTGCTTGAGAACAAGGCCTCCCATGGGCCCATGAATCTACCTCACCACACTTTTAAAATGCTCTTTTCCCACATGAACCTATTATATGTCCATATTTAAAAAATGGTCAAAATAGTTATTTTCATCTTAACTTTTTGTTGTTCTGACCATTAAATTTTTACATTTGTTCTGTTAGTCTAAATTATGATTTTTTATGATTTTTAACATTATTTCTAACTTGTACAACTAAGGTGAATTATTTTTTTTCTCATATATATATATATATATCATAATAAGTGAGTTAACAATAAGAGAGAAAAATTTTTCTTTTTAGTTAAAAATTGAAGATAAATTTGTGGTTGATTTTTATTTTAAAAAATAAATTTTTTTGTATGATGTTGATAATTACAAGAACCTCATGTTTTTTTTAGATATGATGTTGTTGTCGAATCCTGGTTTAAGGAGGAAAATTGTATTATTGAAAGATATCTTTCTAGAAAGAATAATATAAAAAATAGGGTAAATTACATTTTGGTACCCTGTGGTTTGACCCTATTTCACTTTGGTACCCTGTGGTTTGAAACTTGACACTTTGGTACCCTGTGGTATTCTCCATTAACACTTTGGTACCCTTTGGAGTTATTTTGTAATTTTAACCATGATAAATTTTGCAAAAATTACATATTGACCCCAAAAAGTTTTTAAGAAATTACAAATAGGTCCCTAGATACATATTATCTAGGGACTAAAATGAAAACTTTAAAAAAATTTAGGTGTCAATATGTAATTTTTGCAAAATTTATTATGGTTAAAATTACAAAATAGCTCCAAAGGATACCAAAGTATTAAAGGAGAATACCACAGGGTACCAAAGTGTCAAGTTTCAAACCACAGGGTACCAAAGTGAAATAGG
This sequence comes from Chamaecrista fasciculata, assembly GCA_003254925.1. Lineage (NCBI taxonomy): Eukaryota > Viridiplantae > Streptophyta > Magnoliopsida > Fabales > Fabaceae > Chamaecrista > Chamaecrista fasciculata. The sequence continues at coordinate 103,867 of QANZ01025155.1, read as the reverse complement.
GTCAAACCACAGGGTACCAAAGTGTAATTTACCCTAAAAAATATATAGTAATTAGATATCAAGAAAAAATTACTATAACACATGGTGAAAAAACAAAATAAAATTAATGTAATGTTGGAAATTAACTACTAAGGATACTTATTTGTATGTTTTGGGTAATTCGAGATGTGTTTATTAAGCAAAACCATGCATATATGGCACTGTTAGGCCTAATTTCCGTTGAAAAATGACAATGAATGATTGAACAAATTCCATAATGATAGTTGATTGATAGGTTAATTAGTGAGAAAATTGACTTTATTCAAACCAAACATTAAAGCGAAATATAACTACTCTTGCAATAACTCTTCATGTACCTTGCTAGAACTTGTAGGAGTATACAGGAAAAAAAAAATAGAATTTTTTTAGAGTTTTAACGTTTGACTTAAATCTCTTTTGGTCCCTAACCTATTCCATTTTTTCTCAATTTAGTCCCTCACAGTTTATTTTGTTACCAATTTTAGTCCTTCTATCTAGTTTTTTTTTTTACTAATCACATAATCCTTTAATTGAAAATGTATGCAATGCCATAGTTGATAAAATGTTATGTTAACTATCATATAACTACATTTTTTATGTAATTAAAGTTTTAGTCATTATAAAGATTTTCTAAATTTTAAGATTTTACATAGAATTTATAGATTTCTTATAAATTTTTTTTGTTAATACAAAACTAAAATTTTTTATGTGTTAATTAAAAGAAAAAAAGTTATAAGCAGTTCTTTATATGTTTTCTATTTATTTCCTCGAATCACAAGTTCCAATTACATTCTCTCTCTTCAATGATTGGTTATGAAAAAAGTTGTGTTTAATATTCCCTTTCTATCATGATGGGTCATGCCAAACAAATTTGCCACATGTCATATTTTCAATGAGGGGCCTTGTAGCAAAAATTTATAGAATTGTATATAAGTTTTGCCCTAATTAAAATACTATATCATTCTTACCAAAAAAGAAAGTACTATATCATTAACTAATGAAATTATGTTTTCAATTAACATTAGTATACTATCTATCTCTATCTCATAGATTTCGTTAAATATTGGATAATTGACATTGATAACAAAATAATTTGAGGGACTAATTTGATAAAACAAAATCTACGAGGGACTTAACTGAAAAAATATAAATATGTAAGGGACCAAAATAAGATTTTCGTCTTTAACTTTTGATACATCACTATTTGGGCGTACGACTAGTAGGCCTACGCTCCAGGCCTCCTCCTCCCTCCAAATCCTTCAAGGCGCACTCGAACCATTCGAATGCCTCTTCGCACATTTAGGGGCGGCCGTGATCCATCCCGGATCATGGCGCGCGCCTCCGGATTGACACGCAGTCACCCACGATTGCCTAGCTCCGCAATCCTCGTTGGTGGAGATCATGGGCCATGGACTTAGTCATACCCACGTTCTCTAGCTTGCCAGCGCCCGCCCAATAACACGACACGCAATCACCCACTATTGCCTTGTTCCGCAAATCTCGGTCTCCACCACTCTCGCTGGTGGAGATCGTGCCTGACTACGTGGTGCGCCCCGCGCGCTGGCCACCACTCTCACCCTGGTGGTACTGGCGCTTACTTAGGGTGATTTGATTATAATCAAAATGTGTTTGGATGTGATTGTTACTTTTAAAAAAATCAAATTGTGTCACTGTTTGCCTCGAAAATCGTGAAAATATGATTATAATCATAGGCAACTTGTGAGGTGCTTATTTGGTTTGGTCGACCGAATTCATTTTTTACTACGAAATGGTGGACCGAAAGGACTAAAGTGTAGCATTTTTTCGAATCAGGCCCCGACATTCGGTGGACCACCGAAAAAAATGGTCCACCGTTTCGCACAAGATGAGAGAGAATGAAAAAAACACTCCGGACCCGAACAAAAAATTAAATTTGGCATAATTCTTACTTTTCCTCTCTGTCTCTCGTTCTCTCTCCTCTCTCTCCTCTTGTCTCTCGTCTCTCTCTCTCCCTCTCATTCATTATTGCCTTTTTCATCCTTCAAGGAATTGAACTTCTTGAATCTTGTCTCTGTTGATCAAAGCTGAATCTCTAAAGTGATGGACGCACAAGAAGCTAAACCCCAAAAAGATTCTGATTCTGTTTTCGGCGACTTCGTTTTTCTAACATCGGAACGGAAAATCGTCGTCGCGAATCAGTTACCCATAAGGTCGTATCGCGATGCTGAAACCAAAAAATAGAGTTCGAGTTCGACAGTGATAGCTTATACTTGCAACTAAAAGACGTGTTTTCCCTTGAAGTCGAGGTTTTCTATGTGTTCTTTGAAAGTCGAAATCGAAACCAAAGATCAAGATGAAGTACCCCGCATTTTGCTCGAGAAGTTTCGTTGTGTACCCACTTTCTTACCCCCAGAAATTCACAACCTTTATTACCATGGATTCTGCAAACATTACCTTTGGCCTCTGTTTCACTACATGCTTACCATGGGTTCATGTTTACCATCTCATGATCTTGCCTACTTTACTCAGAAGATAAGTCCACATAGTCAAGCTTGGTGTTTTTTTTTTTGCACAGTACATTCTTGTCTTCTGAAATCTTTAGAATAATTGGGATGAATGAGAGAGGGGGACGAGAGAGACAAGAGAGATGGGTGATTTGGGCAAAATAACAATTTAGCCCAATATAAAAATGAGTTTTTACAAATTGGCCCAATATTAAGGTAAATGACTATTTTGCCCTTGTGATGAGTGATTGATTGTATTAGAGTATATGTAATTATAGGTATATATATAGAGGTATAAGTATAATTGAGTACGTTTGATTATAAAAAAATCATAATTATAATTTAATCAGAATAAAGCGCAAACGAACATACTTATTACGATTATAATCAGAGCAGATTATAATCAGAGAGCAAACGAACTGGGCCTTAGAATAAACAAGTTTCTTATTCTGATATAAGAATAAAAATATAAAAAGTGTAGAAATAACAGCGCATATGGTCAGATATCTAACCCGATTATAATTCGGGCCAAGACAAGTTGACTCACATGTCAAACTAGGTCAATTCGAACCAATTATCTTTTTTTCTGTTGCAAAAATTAAATTCATACTGATACATCACTATTTGGGCGTACGCCTAAACGGCCCTCGCACCGGGCCCCTTCTCCCCTCCACACCTCTAGCTGCGCCCTCGAGCCAATCGGGCGCCCTAAGCACAATTAGGGCGGCCGTGCTCCATCATGGGTCTTGGCGCACGTTCCCCCACATGACACGTGGCCATCCACGACTACCTCGTTCCGCAATCCGCGCTACAGGGGATCGTGGGTTACTGACTTGCTCATACCCACGATCTCCAGTTTCGAGGCGCCCGCCTAGCGACACAACACGCAATCACCCACGATTGCCTTGTTCCGCGAATCTCGGTCTCCACCATCTTCGCTTGTGGAGATCGTGTCCAGTACGTGGTCCGCCCCGCACGCTGACCACCTCTCTCCTCCTTGCTCTATAAATAGAGCCCATCTCACCAGTTCAAGGTTAGCTACTTCTTTCACTCTGAAATTCTCTTACTCTCTTATCACTCTCTTACTAACTTGAGCGTCGGAGTACACTTCGCAGGGCCCCCCTGTGAAGCTCTTGCAGGTTCTTGTTCAACTCTTGGCTCTCGCAGCCCTCTCCGGTGAACTAGGTAAGTGCCAGCCATTTTCCAGTTTATCACATACTATTTATTATATATATATATATATTACTAGTATTTATTGATAAAGAATTAATTATACATGAGTTTGATAATATTTATATTAATAAAAAATATATAATTTAATTTATTTATTAACAAAATATAATTTTAATTGAAATTATGTTTATATTTTATGTTTTTTCTCCTATGAAATTAATAAAAAATAATACATATATGCATATTTTGTATATATATATTTATATAAATAGTAAAAATATAAATATGTAGTAAAAAAGAAAAATGGAAGTACCCTAGGTTAGGTCTGGTCTAAATGCCAAACTTGGGACCCAACTTGGTTCGATCTAAGACCAAGTCTGATTTCACAATTATGGCTGGACCAGTTGGGCTCATATGTATCTTTAATAGGAATACTTAATTTTTGAGGTTGTTTATTCAATCTAGGTATCAAATGTTAGAATTGAATATTATAAACTTTAGATTTTTGAGATTATTTGTTATTTCATATACCAAACACCCCTAATTATTTTTTCTGTTATATTTTTATTGATAAAACAAATGGAGAAGGTTTTTCTTTAATAATGGAAACTCCATCTTAAGAAAAATTAGTCTTTTCTAAGTAGGTCTAATGGATGATAAACATGATAACTTGCTAAAATAATGTGACCGCGAATAGAGTTTTGTAAGTCAAAATGCTCATTTTTCAATAGAAAATGCCTAAATGGGTTGTAATGTATATTTTGTATAGTTAGAGATACCTTATCTTTATAGGTCTAACAGATGGTAAACGTGACAGTCTGTATAAAAGTGTGATACGAGAGAGAGCAAAGCATGACATGTTTTTATAGTGTCCAGACCTGAAAAAGGAAGGTAACTGAATGAAAAAAAATCTAACTGTTATATATAAAAAAGAGTCCTAAAAATACTTTAATTACAATTTCAAAAAGAAATGGGCTTTCATCTTTTACTGATTAACCTTAGCCACATATGACATATCAAAGTGAAATTCCTTAAATCAAAACTCAAAGTTACATGGAATCATGGTTAAGAACTATTAAATTAAACTTACCCTCCACTCAAACTTGGAATTTTTGTAAGCTTTTTTGCATTTTTCTAAGTAGGTCTAGTGGATGACTGCGAATAGAGTTTTGTAAGTCAAAATGCTCGTTCTTTAATAGAAAATGCCTAAATGTAGCACTGTCAAACGGGCCGGGCCGGCTTGGTCCGCTCGGGCCCGTCACGAGCTCATCTTTAAATGGGGCGAAGCGGGTCGTCCTGTTTATGAACAGGCTAAGAATTCCATGCCCAAGCCCGCCCTGCATGGCCTGCGGATTAAACGAGCCGGCACGCGGGCCACTATTTTTTTGTCTTTTTTTCTATTTTTTTATGAAAATGGACAATTTTCATTTTTTTTATTCATTATAAAAATTTAAAAAATAGAAAAAAAAAACAATGAAGAACCGAAAATGCAAAAATCTTAAGACAAAATATATGACATATCATCTAATATGAATATACCAATTAACAAAACATCTATTATTGAAAAGAAAATCTAATCTTTAGCATTTAAAAAAAATAATGATAATAAACGGGCGGCTCGCGGGCCACCCGCCCCGTACCCATTTAGCCTGTGGGCTAAAATGGACCGAACTGTTTAGCCTCATTTTTAAATGGGCCACTTTTTTGAAACCCAAGCCCGTTTTGAGAGTGCTACCTAAATGGGTTGTAATGTATATTTGTATAGTTGGAAGAGAAGCCTTATCTTTATAGATCTAACGGATGGTAAACTTGACAGCCTGTATAAAAGTGCAATGCGAGAGAGATCTCGTAAGTTGTGTGGCTACTTTTACCGTGTTAAAAGATTTGAATGATTAGAATAGACAGCAAAGCATGACGTGTTCTTATAGTGTCCAGACAGGTCTCTTTAAATGTGAGATCTGCTAAGATAATTTGAATGAAATCTGAAACATTTATGGATATCTGATGTGATTAGATTAATTAAGAGAGTGGATACGCTCCGGATTTTCTGGTGACGTTTACCTTTTATAAAGTTAATATTCTAAATGTCGCGATTATCAAAAAGGAAAATAATTGTTGAATGGAAAAAATCTAACTATTGTATAAAAAAAATCCTAAAAATACTTCAATTACAACTTCAAAAAGAAATGGGCTTTCATCTTTTACTAATCATATGATAATTAACCTTAACCACATATGACATATGAAAGTGAAATTCCCTAAATCATAACTCATAGTTACATAGAATTATGTTTAAGAACTATTAAATTAAACTTACCCTTCCCTCAAACTTTAGTCATCAATAATGAAATAAACTTTTTTTGCAATTTTCTTTTAAAATATTTTGATTGTTCCTAAACTCAAAATCATCATCATGACTCGGAAGTTTGGTAATCAGATAATCAAATCTTTGACTTGTTTATAGGCACAGTTGGTTGATATTACAAGTCATAAAGAAGTAAAACTGTCCAGTCTCCACCAACATGACCACTCTTTGGAAATAATGTTTGCTCATTTCTATTTCTTACTGTGCTTTCTCATTTCATTTATGATTAAATGATAATAATTTACCACAATAAAATTAAAATATTATTATTATAATATTTTTTAAGTAAACTACCAATTTGATTCATACAAGATGATCCAGCTGACAATTCAATCAATTTAACTCTTAAAAGAACAAAACGATATACTAATTAATCTTTTTTATAGGCAAAAATATACTGAGTTATCAACTCAGTGATATTTCGGGGACTAAATTGTTAGTTTATTTTATTTTTTTATTTTTTAATAATATACGTCAGGGAGTCTGGCGTGTCTCTGAAATCTGAAATGCAGTATAAATTAAAGCGCCACCACCAACGCTATCACTAAAGAAAACAAAAGCAAAGGGGATGAGAGAGAGAGAGTGAGAAGAAGAAGAAGAGAGAGAAACACAAAGCTAAGAAAGAAAGAAACCAAATAAACCAAACAGAAACTGATACTAATACTCTCAGTCTCACAGAAGAGAGAGAAGATTGAGAGAGAAAGAGCCATTCGTTCATCCTCATCGGTAAATTCAAACGTCTCTTCCATTTCTTCTTCTTCTTCTTCGTCTTCTTCAATAATCCTCTCTTACTGACTGCGTATTTCTTTGTATCAGCTTTTTTTTATTTCTGTTTTTCTGATTTCTTCCTTCCTTCCGTTCGAGTTTCCGAGGATTTCTGCGATTCCTTCCGTCCTCGCTTTGCTGTGCTGTTTGTTTGTGCGCGCGTTTTCGGTGATTCTTGGATTCTCGGGACGCTCTTCGGAATGTGAAGAAAGTGAAGGTAAGATGTGAAACTCACTCAGGCTTTTCTTGTTCTCTGTTTGGTTACCGAGAAATCTCAGGAAAATGCAATTTGTTAATTAGATGGTGATTATGAAATTTCTCCTGTTGACGGTTAATTTTTGGAGAGATGTCATATCATGTAGGCAGGCGAGGGGAGATTTTGATTTAATTTAATTAATTTAATTTAATTTTAAAAGGAAAAGAGAAGAGAGAACGTGGAATTTTGAAAGCGAGAATCTCGTGTAACCTGTAAGCCTCTCTCTCTCTCTCTTTCTTCCGGATTGCGCTACTGGAAACGGAACAATGTGCGTTCGAATGAAATGAGAGAAGGTTTAGATCACCGATTTTGAAATCGTTACTTGTGTTTTTTTCCCCTGTCGATTATGTAAACGGATTTTGATTATCTGTGGAAGTTTATGTTCAATTCTTTCAGCTTTCTCTTTTGGCTAATTGCTTGTATTTCGAGTAATGCTGCTTCTAGATGTGTATATGAGCATGTTTTTGGTATACTGAATCTCTCGGAAGTCGGAATCGGATAATGTCCTTAATTACTTCTGACAAGAGTTGTACCTTTCCTTTCAGGACTGTTGAAGCTATCTCGAACCTGATTCTGTTGAATTCAAAGACCTTGACCATCCATGTAAGGGTGATAAATTATAGCATTTTTCCGACTACTAATCCTCTTGTTGATTTTGTTTGTACCATTTTCTCTTTTCTTTTTAATCAATTTTTATTTGGACGTGATACTTAATTATTTCGCTTCTGATTGTGTAGTTATTTTCCAAGTATAGTTTCAAAATGAATGACCATAGACAAATTGGGGTGCATCAGCATTACATCGATTCGGGCTATCCCTATACTGTTACTACTCAAAGCTTCATGAATCAGAACTTCTATGACGGCCTCTCGCATATGCCAATGAGTTATGCCCATGCCGGACCCATGACTGATCAGGTTGTACTTATACCCTTCGCCTATTCTCTGGTCAAACTTCCCTCTTTCATTTAATAAATTTCATAAATGCTGATTGTACGATATGATATCGGGTGTTAATTCAATTGACAATGGGTGGTTTTTTTAGAAAAAAAAAAACGTAAATGAGGAATATGAATGATGATCGAAAACTACAATTTAAATAGTCTTATACTTTATTATAATATGGCTATAAAATCGGAATTGCAATTTGAATTAAAACTACGGATTTTAATATATTCGAATAAATTAGGATCTTTACATTTATGTTAGTCCCAATCAATAGTTACCTGAGAGGTTAGGCTTATTTGGATGAATCCGATACTAAAATTATAGAGATTATCATCGAAATTTTATTCCCCTCGTATCTCTTTCTAATCTCGCGCAGTTCTTTCTTTCCCACCTAGTTCTCATTTTTCTCTATTCTTCCTGTGATCTGCATCTGTGCGTCGTCGTAGGAACGAGGAACCTAGTAATTTGTTTTATTCCTATATCGAATTCTGGTCTCATAATTGATAAACATGGAAACTGAAATTTCATCTTTTTTTCATTGTTTATTAACATCAGAAAGTATGCGGTAGGATTAGGAATAGTCTTTTATTTGAGGTCAACTGCAATGGAATTGGATTATGCTGTAGAACAAGCTATTCTGTGACGCGGTAATATTTCCGTACATACATATGTGTCTCTGATTTTAAATAGGCTTCTAATGTACTGATTACTGAACTAACTTTGATTTGATGCCTCCAAAAAACGTTATCTAACTTAAGTCATTTGATTACCTCCTTCAGCGATCAGTTTTGTTGCTTGCGTAAGGCTAGTTATTTTGGTCAGTTGAACACGATCATGACTTACTATCATTTGCTATCTGTCCAGGAAAGTTTCTACTGGTCTACATATATGAACCCATATAAATTTGGAGTATCTGGTCCTTTTGCTCCATCTTATTATGGCTACCCTGAGATGAATTATCCCTTACCCTTGCCTAGAATGGATGTCATGCCTAGAATGGAAGCCATGCCTAGAATGGAGGCCATGCCTAGAATGGAGCCAATGCCTAGAATGGAGGTTAACAGAGGAGTGTGGGAAGACCCCTCAACAATCACCATTGAGGAACCTGTTACAACAGAGTCTTCGTCCAGAAGAGATGGAGTGATTGGAATGCAACCAATTCCTGAAGAATGTTGGTTAAAACTTCTTCTTTCCTTTCACTATATGCATAAATCAATGACTATATGAGTGGGGATTTCCAGGTTTTCACAATTTGGTTGTAGAAACTGAATATTATTATTTTATTTTTAATGTCTAATGATAGAAAGTAGTTTATCCAGATTCTGGAGAGAAAGAAGGGGCGGGGTGTGTCTCAATCGTACAAACATATGAACTCTTATTTATCTACCGAGTTAAAGTGAAACTACTGTGTTTGTCTTTTTTAAAATAAAAAAATAAAATATGATAATTGTATGATAACATTTTGGTTTCTGTTGCAGGTAGTCCGAATCATCAAGATTCCAGCAGTACCCAGGTAGGTAGTTTCAGTAGAGCCTGATTTGAGGCCTTGAGTAAGTATTTTCTTATATTATATTTAATTCTGTATCAGATTTATTAGCATTGGGACCCTATGATTGAAAAACAGAGACATAATTTCAACTTTGGTTCGCTGAACATGGCATTTCAAGATTTCATCACAAATTATTTTCACAATAAAGTATTTGTTTATCAATAAATCTTTCACTTCAACCTGAATCTATGAATTGATATTGAGCTGTGACATTCTACTTATATTTGATTAGAAGAATAGGTATAGAACTTTGAAACAATGTAACCAAGACTGACAACAAGAGTAGATATAGAACCATAGCCTTGTAGCATTAAATTTTCATATCCAATAAAATTTGAAGATCATACTTAGCTGTAATTTTACAGAATGTGGCCTTTTCAGTTATATTTCCTAATCTCCATCACTCATTATCCATGAGCAGTACACTAATCTAATAAGCTCTAGAGGGCTTCTTGGAATTAGTTGGTTGGAAAGAGCAAAACAGAGATGGTTTGCATTTCAAGCACTACTAGTACTATCCACTGTTTTCAACTTGCAACATAAAAAAAAAAAAAAAAAAAAAAATGAACCGAGAGCCAAATATTAATCTTGAGAAATAAGTGCTTAACACCTTAACCCTTTCTTTTCATTGCTGAAGGTGGTATGGCAGCAAGACAGCGTTGATCCTGATAATATGACTTATGAGGTGTGATGCAAGCCTACGCACAGTTATTTAGTCTATTTATTTTTTCCTTCAAGTTTCTTTTCTGCAATTCAGTTATATATCATGTCCAAATTTCTAGGAAAATAGATGCCATGTTGCTGGATCTTTAGTTCCCTGGACAAAAAGCATGAGAAATTTTAGGTTTTAAGGTCCCCGAAGTTGGTGCAGCAGCTTATTGAAAGTCTTGCCATTCATTTTTTCAGTATAACACTTTGGGAAAGTTCTCTTCGATTTTCAAACGACATATACCAAAGATGTTATATAATTGATTTATTTGGAAACAAATTTGATATTGACAACTTTAAGCAATGTAAAAATGTCTATAGGAGTAGGCGTAAGTTTATTACAAACAATATTCAGAAATTTTATGTTAAATAGGAGGAAAGGAGCCATCTAGAGAAGATGGTTGATATCCTGACATATATGGAAGTCAATCAAGTCATATTGAATGTGGTCTTTTGTTAGCCTTCCCGTTTTATTGTGACTAATGTTGAATAGAACTAGAATTAGAAAAATGAGGATCAATAAATGGGACACTGTTATAATGCAGGAATTACTGGACTTGGGTGAGGCAGTTGGAACTCAAAGCAGGGGCCTCACCAAAGAACTCATTGAGTTGCTTCCAATCAAAAAGTACAATTTCAGAAGCATGTTTAAAAGAAAAAATTCTGGGAAAAGGTACAGTACCCTAGTTCTCTTCTTTTCTTGAATAGGTTAAAATGATGGGAATGAAGAAGTGAAATTTTGGTCGAAAGTAACATTACTTTCTTTGATAAGCTGAGATAAATATGGAAGGAATGAAAATGTGAATCTTTAACCTTAATTTTCAATCCTGTCGTCATTCATCTATTCAAAGTTGGAGAGAAAGTCAAGGTATCATTTGGTGAATGCTGCTTATGTCTAAGCACATCACCAAAATAAAAATTTGAATAATTTCACAGTATTCACTTTTTCATTTTTTCTCATTTTCTTGCTTCTCATTTGTTCTTTTTACTATATCCTATTTTCATTCCCTTCATGTTTTTTTTTCTTCCTCAGTTCGCTTCCACTCAAAGGCTTAGGTTAGTTGCTTTGGTTAATGCGTCCTATATCCGTGAAACAGACATTCAGATCCATAGATTCATCTTTATCCATCAATCGATTGGGAAAAAAATGATTGAACATTTCCTTCTGCACTTTGATTGAGGTTTTTGTCAAATTCTTTATTTATGAAGACTGAGCTCTCTATTTTTGTGTCGTATTGAAGAGTTGAATACTGTCATCTCCAGTTTGACATATTAATTGCACACTTATTTTTGGGATTCTTTTTTTGAGGCTGAGTCTGTAATCTGAATCAATGGGAACACTTGATTTACCTGATGTGTAGAATTTATTACAGGCTGTTCTATCAATACTATCTGCACCTTGATTTCCGTTTCCTTGCTCATGATCAAATTGCATGAAAAACAGGTGTGTGATTTGTCAGATGTCGTACAAACGAGGAGACCAGCAAATAAAATTGCCATGCAAGCATGTTTACCATGGTGAATGCATCACAAAGTGGCTTGGCATTAATAAGGTCTGACATTCATGCACCCTTCTAAAATTTTTCCTTTTCAAAGGCAAAATTTCTGTGTTGTGGATTTATTTTCATAAAAAAAAGTCATGGCAAACATCTGAGGAATGGTCGTAGTTGTTTGTTTCCTTTTCCAAATTTGGTCTACTCAGTTTATGACTTTATGTCATAACCACATTTTACCTTGTTTGTTTCAGAAATGCCCAGTTTGCAACACTGAGGTATTTGGCGAGGATTGCAGTAATTAGCCTGAAGATGTCGAAAGCAAAACAAATTTGGTGGTTTCTTTACTCAGTTATTACTCTCCCCTCTCTTCTATCTTCTTCTTCAACCAGATTTTGCCGTTTCTTTCTTCTTTTTTGGTTTTTTTAAAAAAAGAATGTCAGTAATCTCTTATTATACATAGGAAGGAGAATTAGTCTTGTTCATGTTATGTAATAAGTATTTTGTTGACTGAAAACAATCATAGCAGTCGCACCTTTGGGTGGTCAATGAAATGGGCTTTTATTTTATGTCATCACCTGTGTGTTGTTCTCTTGGTTTTCTTGCTATTTTGCTGCCAACTGCAAAATGGATATATTTTATTAAGTGTGCTAATGCTTAGCATATGAAATAATGATGGACCAAAAGAAAAAGGAGTGATAACTTACTCAGTGTAACAACCATAAAGAATAGTTAGCCAAAAAAAAAAAACCAACCATAAAGAATCCTATGCTCATAACTTAATGATTCACAACATTATATGGAATCATCTATCTTATTCTTGCATTATGTGCTTAAAATGACTGCATAGAATTCTTATAAAATTATTTTGCAATTTGCAACTATTTTAGATGTAAAAGGTAGATTGTTGATAGATATCACATCATTAACTTGTATATCTTTAATCAAATGTCAAGAATTTAATTTTTGACTTCGGGCATGGAACAACTTAAAATCTTTGGATTAGATATCTCACTCTTTATAAATCAGTGAAAAGATTCATCACTATTATTGACCGTAAATATTTTGAAGTCTTGAACAACATCAATATAGAATATTTGAGACATGTTCAACATATAATAGTTTTTTTAAAAAAAAATTTTCTTACATGTACCTCATTCGATATTCGTCCTACTTTTCATCCGTAAAATGTTTCATATATTCACTTTAGGATTCAGTAATCAAACAAAGACATGTCAAAATTTGAGGTAAAAGTATTAATTTCGTCCTTAAATTTTATATCGACTGTCAATTTTATCCTTTAATTAACTTCTTTTAATAAATTAACGACAGAATGCATCATGTTTTTCAATCTAAGTTGAGATTTGAGTTACTTTTTCTATCAATTTTACGACTAAAGTAAGAGTAAAGGATAAAATTGATCGAAATGTGAAATATTAAGGACGAAATTGACAATTAATGTAAAATTTAGGGATAGAATTAATACTTTTACTCAAAATTTCATTAAAACTCATTATTGAATGAAATTTAATAACAAGAACCTAAGAAACGTCACCTAAATTTTTTTTCTTATTATAATCTATCAAAGTCTAAAATAAAATAAAAAAATAAAAAAAACGAGAACCTCACCAGTTCACCTCACATTTTTTCAACCATTCATCATATCATGGTCACACACACACTCACACATGACACAACTCATGGCAAAACCAGCGGTTGCAGGATTCCTAGAATAAACCCGGCCGCACAGAAACAAACCTGAAGAGAAAAAGTCAATGAAGAGAGAATAGAGTGAGTGTCCAACGGTCACATAAGTTAGTAAGTAACCCATCCATCTTTCCCAACGTTCACTCACACTCACACTCTCCTCTCTTCTATTCTATTCTATTTCCTTCATTCCCATTCATAACGGTTACATACATCTTCATTCCCATTCTCTCTCTCTCTCTCTCTCTCTCTCTCTCTTGTGAGCAACAATGGAACCCGCGAAGATCGATTGGAAGAGATTGGAGTGGAAATTCGTAGAAGACGAACTCTATGAGCACATCAACGCCCCCAAATGGGTCGATTTCTTGGCCCCAAATCACGCCTCCCTTCTCGCCGACGACGACGCCTGGTTTTGCAGACCCGGTTAGATTCTTTTACGCCATTTTCTCCATTTGGGTTTCTCTCATTTTGCCTTTTTCTTTAATGCCTCTCGCTCTCTTAATTCCAGATTGCAAGCATCCCAAGACAGCTGACGATTTTCTCAGATCAACAACAACAACCCCTTCAAAGGTTAGCTTCCATTCTCTCTCTGCTTGCATCGATCTTGTATATTTATTTAGAAATTTTACATAGTAAGGAGGATTAATTAAGATTTTGGTTCTTGGATATGTCTCCTAACTTGAGCTACCTACTCCAGCTGATATTTTTGTTGCAAGATTTCGAAATCGTGTTCTTGCTAATTTTGTTTCCCATTTCTTGTCTATGGAAGCTTTTGAGCTCGGTTGGTGCTTCAGGAACCCCTTCACCGCTTCGTGACCAAAACAGAAGGTAATGAGAAAGAGCAAGAGTAAACTATCAATTCAGTTCTTGGATTATGTGGATGTTCTTATTTTAGTCTTTAGATTTTTTTTAAATATTTAATTTAGTCCCAAAAAATTTTATGACTTGTTATAATTTAGTCCAGAACTGAGGTGAGGTGAGGTGATCATTGTTTGGGTGTTCATAGAAGGCTAACTTATAATGAGTCATAAAAATTGGGGACCAAACTGACTTTGCACATTTAGTCTAGGGACTATAATGTCAGTTTATTTTAATGAGAAATTTGCAATTCTGGGTTCTGTTCAAATCCAAAGACTAATTCTTATATATGTGTTTTTTTTGTTACATAATTCTTATATATGCTGATTGGTGAACATTGTTACAGAGATCTAAAGTTGAAGAGAAGGGTGCCCACCCTTGTATCTTCTGCTTCCCCTGATGGTAGCAAATTCAGATTCAAGTCCAACCAAGACAGGGAGAATCAAAACCCAAATCTGATAACCCCTCCTCCAAATAACCTATTAAAGCCCTTCAAGGGGGCATTCAAATCCAGTGAAGAGAAGAAGAAACCTATTGAAAGTGATGAGACACCCCAGTTGAATAAGGTGCCTTCACTGAGATCCACTCTCTCAGCTAAGAATTTGTTTGCTGGGCGGCCTATCCTGAGCCAAATCACTGAGTTCTGCAATGAGTTGAAGAAATTGGCAACAAGAGCAAAAGAGAGAGAGAATGGTGAAAATGTGAGCGTGAAGAGTGAAGAAGAAGAAGAAGAAGAGGCCATGGTGAAACATACCCCAGCAAAAACCCCTCCTCCTTTAAGGGCTTTTGGAAAATCAGATAAGGATAAAGAAAAGAAGCCATTGCTTGAAGTGAAGCAGCAGACAAAGAAGTAAAGTTTCATGTTCCTTTGTGTTTTTGCATACTTGTGTTTTCCTAGTGAAGCTTAATTAAATGCTTAGTTTCCCTCTGATTAGTGGAATACAAACAAATCTTTTAGGGTATACATATAAATTGGTCACCCAAAGATACACGAGTTAACAACGCATTTCTGAAAGTCTAATTTTACACTTTCTAAAACCTGAAAGTCGTGGAACTAATACTTCCAAATCCTTTGCTCCCTTAAAGTTGGTCCCTGCAAAATAGGCCTAAGAGACCAAGCTAGTCTTCACGAGTATAAATTGGACTTTCAAATTTCAAGTTGTCAACTCACTATATCTTTCAAGAATTAAATTGTATGTTTACTCAATTCTTTAATAGTATACTGGTTAATAACAATTATGATAGCGTTGAAGAGTTCAAATACTCATCTTACATCTAGCAAAATATACTCATTATATAAACATACTCACATGAATCAAAAGATTATGGGCTGTTTATTTGATTTGGATATGAACTAATGAAAGTTATTCTATTCTATCCTATCATTTCAAGTTAATCAACTGTTTATTATTCTGCAGAAGACCAGATGAAGCAGAAAATATGCCCATCTCACTGGACCTGGAGAATGTAAGACGAAAGAAAGACGAAAGCTTATTCCTGCAAATCCGAACAAACCCTCCCTCTCCTCAGTGCTTCTCAGCATCTGGTGGCCCAAATAAAACTGTCACTTCAAAGGCTTCCAAGTCCAGGCTTATGGTAACATTTCATAACTAACAATTCTTTATTCTTACACTTGAGATAGATGAAACACAGATGATGCTAATTGCTAAAACTTGAAAACATGAGTCTAAACTATGCCATTGACACTATAGATAATTTAGAGTCTCTCTTTTGTTTGGAGGGAATTATGGAAGGTCAGCTGAGTTTTGATGGACTGAGTTGTACACTGTCAGAGTGAACAAATCATGAATTCGGAGACTAAATCAAACATTTCAATTTTTCAAAAACTAAAATAACAGTGCCTACATAATCTAAGAGCTAAATTGTCAGTCTATTTCTTTTCCTTTCTTTTAGTCCCCTCCTTCACAATAGAGAGAATGAGTAGTGACAACTGACAAGCATTGAACTCTGGACCACTTAGCTATAGAGATTTTAGTATGATTATGTATGTCAAGTTGTTAAACAAAGGTCCATGATTAGTTTTTCTTAAAATCTCTGCGTATGCTTTTTCATTTATAGTGATCTTAACAACAACTAGGTATAGACATTTCAATAGAGATTTCCTTACAAATCTGCAAGTTGGAAGATGTTTCATGCTAAGCATTAGATGCTTCTTTGTCTTTTCTTTTCTTCTCTCTTTTCCATGTAAATGCCTTGAAGACTCAGACTTAAATATAGATTCTTGGAACACGAAAAAATATATTTTAGTCCTTGATAAATAGAATGATTTTCAATTTTGTCCTTCAAAGATCATTACCATTAATTTAATCCCTCACAGATAAAACTCCTTTCACTATTAGTCTGTTACCCTTTTACCCAAGTTTCTTACAATGTTTTTTGTTTCGGTTGACAGTGCCTTTCAATGTTAATGAGTAAATTAACATATATATCACTTTCATATTCAAATTGTTATGTATGTAAAAAATATCATAAGTTAATATTATCTTAATTGAACTATCAAATTATAGATAAAATTTGGATATGAAGGTGACATTGCAAGGAATGTCATATTTGAGGGACTAAATTAGAGTTTTCTTTTCTTGGAACTATTACATTTTTATTCTTTTATATCTCCTCAAGATTAGTACTGAAGCACTCAAATGATCACCATCTCGAAAATGTCTGACAGGAGAGAGGAATTCTTCAAGAAGTAGATCCAAAGAAGGAGACGACTACAAAGGAGTTGTCACCGGAAATCAATGGCCGAGACGTCGCGATGGTTGAGGGGAGAGAAGCAAGAGCTCTGGATGTGTTTTGGTTCTTGAAGCCTTGCACACTATCTAGTTAGATGCTGCACACTGGTTTTTAAAACCAGTTGATTCATTCTTTCATTCTTATAATATATCTACAATAGAAACTTTATAAAAACCACACTGGTTTTATTTATTTAGGGGTCTCATGGTGTCATTCTTTATTGTTATTATGGTCTCTTGTTCCATTGATAAAAAAGAATCTCAAATTGAGGATTCATCAATACTTGTACTTGAAAACCAAAGTTCTGTTAATAAAATGTTGTATCTGCTGTTTCTCCTGAGTTTTTGAATCCTGAGTTGATGGGTCAAGTTAGGACTAAATTATAATTTTAGAATAAATTTAAAAGTCAAAAAAATAGTTTTCCCAATGTTTTCTTGAAATACAAATCCAAAATAGCTCGTCCAGTCCACTGCTCTGCTTTTTCTTTATCTTCTGCTTCTGATTCAAGACAGATGGATTCGGATTTTTCCAGAAACAAGATTATGATAAAATTTTATGAAATGAAAAGGATAGACAAAAATATATATATAACAGATTTTTTTATGAATTTCATTATATTTTTTAATTATAATAAATGTTATCTTTTTTTTATAATTGGTCTTATAAAATGTTATTTTTAAGTCTTTATTTTATAGTAATAAAAAAAAGTCTTTATTTTATAATTGAGCTTGCAAATATTGTCACAAATTTATAAATTTAACCCACATATATATATTGTCCAAAAAAGAACCCACATATATATATATATATTTTAAAAAATTAAATGTAAACTTTTTATTTTATTTTC
Source organism: Chamaecrista fasciculata (assembly GCA_003254925.1). Classification (NCBI taxonomy): domain Eukaryota; kingdom Viridiplantae; phylum Streptophyta; class Magnoliopsida; order Fabales; family Fabaceae; genus Chamaecrista; species Chamaecrista fasciculata. The sequence goes on along the minus strand of QANZ01025155.1, from coordinate 85,944 downwards.
TCTCTATATCTACAATCTACAATATCCAACAAATCAATGTTCTGCTTAACACAAGTGTCAATCATTTAGGGAGAGTACCTTAATTTTCTTTTCCTACTCTCATTCTTCACTTGACACGTGGCAGTAATTTAGATTTCAGAATAAAGCAAAATTTTTCTTTTTAATTATTTCACATAGTTTGACTTGCAGTAAGTATTTCAACCATGGTCTTAACCTCTTTACTTTAAGACTGAACTTTCTTTTAGCTAAAAAAGGATGTGTCATCCAATGTGTATTTTGGTTTTAATATCTCTTGAGGAATCTAAACTACAAATTACTTTTTTCTCTCTCTGTATTTTGGTTTGGGATGAATATTTTGATCCTTATGTCAGGCTTTTAAGTCTTTTGTTAGTATAGATTTTGCAAATGATCATATCTTTTTGTTTTGGCTCCCAATCATGTCAAGTTGATGTATCTTGCTAATAGTCTTCACTGGAGTTTGATTGTCATTTTTAATCTTGGTGAACTGACATACCTGCATGGTATTATGAAATTTACTATAGTTTCTACTGAGAGGGAGTTGGGTGGTGCAAAGTTGCTATAATTTCTACTGCAAGGTATTTTTACTTTCTTTTTAGTTTTTAATTATTCAATCCTTAGTTCTGATTTCACCTTCTGACGTCTTTTCAGAGGTGTTGACTTGAATTCTCTGTAGCTTTTCTGTCTCCAATTCAACTTAACTGTAGTTCTGCAAGTTCTTTTCTCTTTCGGGCTTGAAACCCGTATCTTCTGATTTTGTGCCATGCTTGTCTCTTAATATGATTCTTCTTTCATTTAAAGATTTCTACTGTTTTTGAAGATAATTAACAAATTCAGATTGAAATGGTATTTGTGCTAAAAGGAATTATTAGCGTAAGTTATTAACTGATGTCAAGCAGGGTAGGTTTGGTCCCTAAGTTGTTGCATCAAGTAACAGAGAAACTAAAGTTGCTAAACATGAAAAGGCATATATAGTACAAGCTTCAATTCAGTTTGCTAAACACAAAGACAGATTGTGATCAGGGGTAGGAATATTCTACAATGTGTTTGACAATGAATACAATGTTGGTGGCAAGCGTAATGTCAGTTAACAGAATTATAAAATATTATATATATGTCAGCTGCACACTAAACTTGGGCAACAGTAATGTCAGCTGAACACTAAACTTGGGCAAGAGTAATCAATTTGCATTTAATACTTTTGTAAACTGAATCTGATAAATATAAGTATGATATAACCAGTAAGTCATTTTATTTTCTCTTAATGACCAACATGCTTCTTTGAAGAAAAATATATGTACACTCGACTTATAGAAGATAAAAAATTTAGATTTGCTCCAAAACTCATTGTCAACAAATCAAGTTCTTCAAGCAGAGGCAAGACAAAAAAGGAGGAAGATCCAGTGTCAAAAGCAACAGAAGACGAATTTCAAGTATAGTTTCTCTAATATTTGAATATATAGTATTAGGTTATTCATTGAAAATCTAACACTAGAGGTTTCTTTTTTTTTTGCAATTCAATACTAGATTATGTTCTTTTGAAAAAGATGTACAAGTTTTTATAGCACAATGTTGTGATGCCATAACTGGAAAATTTCTTCTTATCTACCAATCATGTAGAACTAATTTATTATCTCCATATGATGCCTTCTTATATAATCATTTTCAAACTGTGAACGTAAACTTTATATTGGACTTGCAGAGTATTTAAACTTTAGTATATCCCATGGTCTCTTATGATGATCAACCTTTGTTTGAATAAAGTAGAAGCTCAATTTAATACCACTTATTGATATCTTCCCTTCTATCATACACTTAACACTATTTCCTTCTTTCCTTCATCTGTTGTGCCGAAATGCAGCATCAGAAACAAGGTGAACAAGGCCTCAAGCCAAGCAATATTGAACACCAATCTATTCAAATGTAACACAAAATGGGAAAAAAATAGAAAAAGTTTGATGAACCTTCAATCTATTCTTCAAAGATGACAGAACTAAAGCCTCTGCTGTTCCATTATGCCTGAATCTAAAGGTTATATCTGCTACAATTTCGAAACCAATTGTATTGATTGTCTATTATTTATACTTCATATTGTAGTTTTAGGAATGTGTATCTATTATTGATAATTTGGGTCAATTACTATGTTTCCTTAAGAAGGTTCTACATTATTGGATCTTTTTTGTTTTTAATTGTGCTGATTGACTCTTTCTCTTGTTTATTTTACCCCATTGTGCTTTTTTCTTTCGGGAATATGACATATGACTTAATAAGGTTATCAAATTCAGGATTTATGAGTTTTGTTAAGTATTGATAGTTTATCTAATTACATAATTACTATTTAGTGTAGTTCTCTTAATGATATTTAATTTTAATATTCAGTGTCTATAGTTTATTTCATTTTAAAAAATATTTTGGTTTGTAATATTTAAATGTGAAAGGTCACTTGGAGCAGAGGGAGAAATTGAGATAAAATTCTGATGCAAGTTTTTAGAACTGTAATGTGCAATACTGACTATCATTTTTTTGGTTTGTAAGGATAATTAGCATAACACTCTAAGTTGCCTATTAGAGTGCAATATTGTTCAACAAACAATATTTTGATATCTAATGTTAGTAATCTACCCAATAATATGTATATATATGTACAATTCTATTAATATTTTGAATGATATTAATATATATGTACAATAATATGTTAAAAAAAACCCGTGCGAACGCACATTATCATACTAGTTTTACCAAATTTAATGGAGATGTCATTTTATTTTTGAGCATCCAAAAGTAAGACAGATTCAGGCAAAAAAAGAAAAAAAAGAAAGACAGATTATTTTATGCAACCCTATCAAATCCCAATCAACCTAGAAATACTCATATTGCTATAATTCTGTGGGCTTCATTTTTCTGTAATTTTTTTAAGCTGAGTTCAAAAAAGTTATATTATAGTCTTATTTTTATTTTTTAAAAAATTTTATTTTACCTGTCTTTAATCTTCTTGTAGGTCCTCTTAAGTGAAAAATTAGGAAGAAATTTACTCATTACTCAAATAGTGATATAAGTAAATTTTAAAATTTTCCATTCGCCTTTAAAAAACGAAGCTGTAGTTTCATGATTAGTTGACATGTTAAATTTATTATAAAATTTAATACATTTTTAGATTTCAAAACTTCGAAAGAGTAATGTTAAGAGTTAACATTAGAAAAGAGTAAAGATATTTTTCTCATTTCAAAGAATCTTTGATGAAAAAGCACTTTTCATCATCTTTAAATCTATTAATATAATATTTTAAGCTTCATAAACTTGTAGTTTTATACAGACAATTTGTATTTTTTTTTTAGGATAATACTATAAAAAAAAACTCTCTTGATGAAATAATAGGTTTTTTTTTGTCATTCTCTCTATTTCAATCAAAATAAAACATTTAATACAAAAAAATAAACCATCAAATTAGCCCACAGAAAAGCGAGAGTGACACCAAAAAAAAATCATGTCAGCTTGTTCTCACTCGGATGCATTTCACACATCTCAATGAAATAATGAGAACAAAGATGAGTTAAACTTTTTTCAATATTTGTGCAAATTAAAATTTGTATCTTGTTACATATTTAAATCAAACTAAAATTCAATAATACAAAGTTAGGAAGAACTTGTAAATTGTCATGTTGAATTATTCCTAAAAAATCCAAAAATAAATTTAAAGGTATTAATTCTCATAAAGCTTCTTTCTATCTCATTGTGTGGTCCAATCTTGATAAAGAGCCGGAATTAGAGAGTGTCCCTCAACTATTTGTTTATAAGAAAAAGGTAAAAGTGCGAATTTGGTCCTCTAACTTAGCTTCAGGTCCCAAATCAGTTTTATATCTTTTTCTGTCTCAAATTTGATCTTGTATCTTTACTCCAGGTCCCAAATCAGTCCTATATCTTTTTTGTCTCAATTTTGGTTCCATATGTTTTGAAAACCTCCCACCATTAGTCCTCCGTCCATTTTAAATTACATTTTAGTCCTAAAAACTTCAAGTCCCTTTCACTCTAGTCCCTGACTATCAAATGAAAGTGAAAGAGCATCCCTGAAAATTCTCAAACCTTACATCTTGGTCCCTAATCCATGAATTCTTCATGAAATGGAATAGAAATGCAAAAACAACACAAATTAAAGAAAATGACAGAAGGACCAAAACTGAAAACGCAAAAAATTTAAAACCCACCAGAAAATGCCCTCTATCGCCTCCCTCTTCAAAAGTTTGGATTTTCAAAAGTTCTTTCTTAAAGCATTTTACGGCGATTATTTGAGTGAGATTTCAGTGAGGATTATAGTTTTTGGATGAGTTCTTGAGTTTCTTAAGAACCCACCGAAAAACGTACGAAAATCGTCGAGAAACTCAAGAACTCATCCAAAAATCCCAATACTCATTGAAATTTCACTCAAATAAACGTCCTCAAATACTTTAAGAAAGAATTTTCGAAAATTCAAACTTTCTTCTATAACCTCAAAACATATGGCACCAAAACTGGGAAAAAGAAAAGATATGAGACTGATTTGGAACATGGAGTAAAGATACAGGACCAAATTCGAGACAAAAAAATGTATAGAACTGATTTTGGACTTGGAACAAAGTCAGAGGACCAAATTCACACTTTGACCTAAGAAAAATGACACAATTAGGATTAACAAAAATTTAGTATGAATAAGTGGTTTAATAAATTTATTAAAATTACTCTAGAGCAATTATATAGATGATTTGATATGTCCATTTACTAAATTGTCATTAACTTTTTTTTTCTATTACCTAATCTTAGATATTGATAGACTTATGTACAAAGTATATGTAATTATTGTTTTTATCTTTAATAATAAAATAAATTATAAAAATGATAAAAAAAAGTTATTTCATTTTTACTTTTGTTTTAAAAAAAATAGGTAAATTAATTTTCAAAAATTCACAAACGTACTGTTAAATTCAATAAACGTTTATAACAATATTTACAAATCATTTATCAATAACATTCTTCGAATCGACAATAAAAAATAAATTTACAATCTCATAACATGCTTAATTTTACATCGTATTTTACTTTATCATATAATATTAAACAATTGCAATCAAGAAAATCAACTTTATATATAATATTAATAATGCTGACATTAATTACACCTAACAATTTCTTGGATATAAAATCCCAAACGTTGCAGGCCATAATGTTCATAAAAATGTCCATAAATATCTTAAAACCGACCAAAAGTATTTATTAGAATAAATTAATTAGGGTCACGACCATATCTCTTAACACCAAATTGGCAACGTGTGAAATGTTCTAGAGTTTTCCTAAAAAAAAACAACTTTTTTTTTCTTTTTTCTAGCTTTATCCTATTTCATCCTTTGCCTACTCAGCCCAATCATATAGTAACAGGTGGTACTGCTTTCATGGCGGCTTCACCAAATAGTCCTTAAATTAATAAATAAATCAATAACTTCCCAATAATCTTCGAAACCCAATTAAACTTTGAAACAAAATTAAGGACTATATTGTGCACTTTTTATATATATAAAACTATAATATATTGATATTTTAATTTTTAAAATAATATATATGAAAAGTTAACCTTTTTTTTAGACCAAAGTCCTATTTTAGTCCCCCAGTTATGCTTAGTATTCCAAATTGGTCCCCCAGTTATTTTTCATTTCATATTGGTCCCCCAGTTATGTAAAATTTGACAAAGTTGGTCCCTCTAACAGTTTACATCTATTTTTACGTTAAAAAAAAGACAAAATTGATTTTTAACTCCTAAGAGTTTAATTTTTTTTTGCATCAAGGACTTTTTTCTCTACAATGAAACCAAAATGTAAAAAAGAAGAAATACCTGAGAGTTTTAGTTTATTTTACACAAAAAAAAAACACAACCTCACTCTCTCTTCCTTTGCGAATTTGAATCCCCATTTCTTTCCCTCAGTTTTCTTGGTCCTTCGTTCTCGAAGACGCAGTTCGCAACTCTCAATATCGTCGCGGATTCATTCAATAATAGGCAATAATAATTCTTACTACAAGGGTTTGTCATGGGATTGTTCTGGGTTCTTGAGGAGGTACAATGATTGGGATAGCGAGGAGGGGGGTTTCTCTCTCGAGTCGGAGATTCTTGAGTTCATGAAGAATTCGCAGAATCCAAAAATTTTTCCGACCAAGAAAGATTTGGTTGATTTTGGGAGGATGGATTTGGTGGATGCTATCATCAAGAGAGGAGGATGGCTTGTGTATGGGTGGAATTTGGATGAAGCAGAGGCCGAAGAATGAGTTCTAAAAAATGTGGGGCGAAATTGAGAACGAAGAAAGGGGTTTCTCCGAAAGAAGTCCTTGATGCAAAAAATTTAAATTTTTAAGAGTTAAAAATTAATTTTCTTTTTTTTTTTAACGGAAAAATGGATGGAAACTATTAGAGGGACCGACTTTGTCAAATTTTAGATAACTGGGGGACCAATATGGAACAAAAAATAACTGGGGGACCAATTTAAAACACTGAGCATAACTGAGGGACCAAAATAGGACTTTGGTCTTTTTTTATATATTAAATTGAATTCCTCTGATATAAGATTGAATGTAGACAAATTAGTGGTAAATTCAATATTAATAAAATGTAAAAGAAAAAAATCTACTCTACAAAATAATATTTAAAAAATAAAATCATTTTCCACAATAAACCCAGATCTCATTACCCAATCATGAATAATGCATCTCTGATTTCTTCAACAATATCTGATTACAATAAAACCCAGAAATTTTCTCAACAGAAGCTCTCAACTACATGAACAACTCATATATATCATCAGAAAATCGAAACCTCAAGATCGATTATCACTCATACTAAGAATTGAAAATGTTTCTGACCATTATTCCGAACCAAAAACAAAGACAATCTAACAGATTAAGGGGAAAGAAAGTATATACATATATGAAGATCGATCTGGATTAAAAAAAAAGTAAAAGCACATACATATATATGGATGATTCTTTCTTTCTACCTCGTACTGCAGAGCAAACAATCCAAGATTCTTGACCAACCTAGTCGGAAACGTGGGTACATCCTATTGGTGTATATTCTTGCTTCTCTTGTGATTTCTTCCATCACTTCTACGAACAGATTCAAGCTTCTCACTGGAGGAATATACAGTGTTAGAGGAACCGCAGAGAAAGCCACTGTGAAGAACAATTGAATCATATTCTATATATTTTTTCAATTCCAGAGGCACCCACAAACCAAAGCTCAAATCTTTGAAACTTCAATCCAAAAGGGTGTTTGAATCTGAAATCTGAAACCTATTTCTCCTTCGGATTTGATTTCTGAGAGGTATTGAAGAAATTGAGGCTAGAGAGAGAAAGAGAAAGATGATACCCACAGACACAAGCTGCGATTTTTGAGACCTAAATCCAAATGATTTAATCTCTGTTTTTTATTTTTTATTGTACAGTTAAATCTGAGAAAGTGAGAAGTATAGAAGGTTTCAGAGGAGAGAGATGGAGAAGGAGAAGGAAGTTCTGGAAACCAAAAGAAGGTTGAGCCACATCAACAAATTCCAAGTGGAAGAATAAGCAATATTCTGAAATTTCTATATGGCCCCAAAATTCTCTAAGAGTTATTATTATTATTTATTGTATATTTATATTTGATGGTTGCTTAGCAAGTATGTGGCACTAGAGCAAAGAGTCATACCAAACACTATTGACCCCTAAATAGTAATTTTTTATTATTATGCCATCTACTCTTGCTGCCTCCACCTTTCTCAAATTCTTAATTGATTATTTATTTGGGGTTTTGTTTTTATGCTTTTTTAGGCAAATGACAAAACTAAGATTACTGAATGAACCATATGGTGATAGGGAGAATATAAGAATTTTATCCAAGTTATTTATTTAAGAATGGGTATATGATTGTTTGAAAGAAATTGGGGATCAAAACAATATACAAAAATAACAAACCTTTAAAATAAATTGATAGAAATAAATAAATTTACCTGGAGGTATTAGAGACATGATAGATTGATAGTTAAATCTGAACAAAGAGAATGTTTAACCTACAATACTTAAGAGTGTTTTTCAAAGTATAACTATCAGGTATTTGGTACACAGATTATTTTTTTATTTTCGGGAATCACATTTTCACAAGAATAAGATTCTCGGGATTATAAGAATGTTTGTTTGGATGAGTTAAAATAATTTTAGGATTATTTTGCAATATTCTCAAGAATGGTACAATCTTGTGTTTGGTTCAACTTTGATATTCCTAGACATGTTTAATACTTTTACAAATATGTCATTGACTTTTCATTCTCAACTAATAGTTTATCAAATGTAGAAATTGTTCAAAACAATTCATGAGAAAAATACTATATTATAAAAAAATAATTATATCATACGAAAGCAACGAAATATATATATATATATATATATATGTAAGCATACGAAAACAATATTATATATATCAACAAGAAGAGATGAAAAGTGACAAAATGAAAAGTCACAAAGGTTTGTACAGAAAGAATTAATTAAAAGAAATTAATAAGGGGTAATAAATTCATTTTAGATGGGAAAGAAATAATCCCATGTCATGGGATTAGACTAATCTCATCCTTTAGGGTGAGATTAAAAAATAGTTATTTTATGAAATTATATTATTCCTGGGAATACAATATTTTTTGAACTAATTTTCCAATCCGCTACCAAACGTCGGATTACTCTAGTTCGGAGCTCATAATCCCAGGACTATTTTTTCAATCTGTGTACCAAACACCTCCTTAAGTTTTATAGAGGATAAGCCCTTTTATAGAAAGGGTTTTGATAAATAAGAAAAAACTCTAAAAGATACTATATTATTCGATATTTGATATGCATATGCTTAAGTTTAAAATTCAAATTCAAATAAATATTAAATAGATTCACCAAATATCTTATTGTAAAACATATAATTTAAATTTGGCCAAAATGATACACTCCCTAAGTTTTAGGTTGAATGCATATAACATCCCTGAGTTTTTAATTTGTGCAAATAGGACCCCTAAATTTTCAATTACGTGTAAATAACACCCTTATATTAAATTTAGGCCAAATTAGCGAGAGTATAATAGTAATTTCATAAAAAATCTAGACCAAAGTCCTATTTTGATCCCTCTAGTTTGCTCAAAATTTCGTTTTAGTCCCTCAAGTTTCTAAAAAGTTTGACCGTTAGTCTCTTTCCAATTTCCATCCAATTTTTCTGTTAAATAAAAGAAAAAATTGGTTTACATTATCCAAAAAGTTTTATTTTTTTGAATTAAGGTCCTTTCATTTTATAATAGGACCAAAGTGTAACAGAAAATGAATAAACTAATATTTGAAACAATTTTTGAAAGCTCCGAGCAATGATGGGTACATATTTGTTTCCGAACGATTGCTAGAATTTGTTGGGCAGATTTTTCAAATCTGAAACGAAATCTATATAATTAAAATTTCAATTAATTAATTAAGGCTAATCCAATAAAAATTTCAACGTTGTTTTGTTCCATTGATTTATTATTTTATTTATGGGCATATTCATATATTTTGAAACCTAAATTCTCAACCTAATGAGCATAGACATCTAGTCAAGTAGTAGAGATTAGTCAACCTTTAATTAAATGTAGGATTCGATTTTTAACTTCGGGTATCGAACAATTTTAAATTTTTAGACCAACTATTATCCTACCTATCGAAGTCTTAACAAGCTAAAAAAAAATTAATTATTGTTATTGACGAATATTTTGAATAACGCTTAATTACCAAAGAAATTTGAATTCTCTATATAATCATTCTTTTATTGTGAAGATCTCTGATTATTAGCCATTAAGAGAATTATATTTACAAATTCAACCTTCTCTAACTATTAATTTTCTGTTTGTATTTTTTTTTTGGTGAAATAGTTGTTGTTAATATGTAAGGAAGATGAAACTTGCAATACTTTATTCTAANTTAGTTTTCCGACTTATGGTGTCATTACTCGTTACCCATATTTTTTAATTAGATATGTAATCACAAATAAGAGGAAATTTTTAATTGTTCCATTTCTTGTAAGGGTAAATTAAGAATTTGGTTCTTAAAAAATTATTAAGTTGATAATTTAGTAATTAAAATAATAAAATATAAGTTTAATTTAAAAAAAAAACAAATAGTATACTTTTAATCTCTTTTATAGAATAAAGAATACATTGTTTGTTTTCTTATAAAGACTAATAAATATTTATTTTATTCTTTCAAAAATTAAATTATATATTTTAATCTTTTAGAGATTGAGATTGAGTTGTAACTCAATAATATTTTAAGAATTAAATTGCTAATTTACTATTTTTTTTACTTACAATTATAATATTTGATATAATTTTTTTAAAAAAATAATCTTTTTAAGAGAAGATATAAATTTTTTTCTTAACCACCTAATAAAGTGTTAAAACCTTGATAATTTTGTACTTATGTTTTCTTAACCACCTACATTTGCAATTTTGTACTACTTCAGATAAGACATAGAAGCACAACAATGACTCGTCATAATAAGTTAGGTTGTATTTTTAATTAAAAATAGAGGGTTTTTTTTTCTTTGCCTGAAACATAATTCATTCAAAAGTAAGGCAGAATAAAGCACAATACAAACGAAAACAAAGTAAAAATAGCCAATCACTCCCTAGCATAAACAACAACACTAGACAAGATATCAACCGACGAAGGTGGGGGTTTACAACCCATCCAAGAGGACTCATCCTCGTTTTAGACAAATTGGCAAGATAATCAACTGTCAAGTTAGCGGATTTAGGGATCCAACTAAAGCTACAACCATCTAAAAAACAAGAAACATAAATAAAGTCGTCTAAGAGAGACAAACCCTTCCAAACAGGACAGCAGACAAACCCAATGGTTGTTCTAAAAAAAGACATAAACAAACTCAAAACAACAATAATAAGTAATAAAACGAAACGACATCATGGAAGAGCATCCAAAAATCAGGACCAAGCCAGGAAACTATTGTGGAAGCAAAAACCATCGTGGAATACCTAGTCCAGATTCGCCGCCTCAGAACACCGTCATGGGAATCCTGATCCAAAACGCCATCACCATAAAACTCTATAACTAGAGAGAGGGCCACCACTGTCTCTCAGCAGCGGCCCAAAGTTTCACTCAGAAAAACTTTCACGGGGGAGAGGGTTTTCTCTCACGAATGAGAGATTTTAGGGCCGACTCCAGTATTCTTATTAATTGTTTTTATTATATATGGTGATTATAGTTTTGAAATGAATAAAAAAAATAGATGGTTTAATCATACAAATTAGGTTCAAAATTAATTTTTTTTTTCAATGTTTACTGAATAATGGCAGTTGGAAGGTCATGAATTTAATGTATTGTACCATGCTCCATGGTCCATGCCATGGATCACATTCACATGGGATGTAAAGGTTCAATTATATATAGAAAAGGTACAATAATAGAAAGCTTAATCATTAATTAATTATTAAAGTTGTTGTTAAAGAAAATATGCCTTAACCCTAAAGAACAAATAAATTAGGATTTATCTAACATGTGCCTTTAGGGCACATTTTAAGGTTTCTTCTCTAAGGGCATATGTTAGAAGGACTCAATAAATAAAATCACACATATTATTGTTTTGCTGTTGTTGAAGGACGATCATTTTTGTACTCCCATAAAAAAAATTAAAATCGTAAGAGACTAATTTTTTTTTGCATTTTAAGTCAAGTCCGATTCAACGAAATGCCCATTGCAATTAAAATTGTTTTAACTTTCAAGAAATTGTCAAGAGATTTTGTCATAAGTTTTTATTATATCAAATTTCAATGGGGACCAATTATTTTTCTTCCATTGACTTTTGTGAACAAAGTCATTAATTTTGATGCTAAAATAATGTGGTTATTATTATTTATTTTTTTTACTACAAGGCTAAAAGAAACTAGAAAGCAAAAGTAACAAAGTCATTAAAAGACAAGTAAGCATAAGGCAGGAAATCCAGAATTTGTCTGAGAAGATTATGGATGTAAAAGAGAACTGAGGCATAATGTGGTTATTAATTGAGTGTCGTTTAATAGAACCTTTCTAAAAATGTCTGATTTTTCTTTTTGATAAAAGAAAAAGTAAGGAAAAAAAAAACGGACAGAAAGAAAATAAAAATTTAATGATTCAAATACACATCATGCTTAACCACATATTGCTTTCCTTAATTAGACCGTCATAATAATTATTAAATTAAGCAAAACTCTTAAATTGGAAATTAAGGTGAAAAGACGACATTTGATGCATGAATCCATGTTGTGGCATTTGCAAAATCGCAAATTAGTGATTGACTAATATTATTTCTCATGTGATCATGTGCAATTAGCTACAATCTCTTTCTTTGCCTAATGTTTGCCTTATATATTCTTAATTAATTTAATTCAGACAGTACATGTACACATTTTTCTCAAAGATTTTTAAACGCTAATAATTTTATACTTTAATGCCAATAAAAATACAAAAGTGACGTTTATTAACTTCTCAAAAAATGTATTGGTGCGAAATTAAAATTTAATAACTAAGCAATTAAAATACATATATTTTTAAATTAAAAGGTGTATCTACTACGTAGTACTCTAAACTTATTTCTTGTCATTATTCTAATTGTGGTATCTAAGAGGTCCACGTGTATACAAGGATTGATACGTATGAGCAATGATGAGCCACAAATAAGATTGTCTTATGTCTATGTTTATATTTATGACACGCGACTCAAAAACTACATAAAATATTTTTTTATCTTAAATTTATAATTAATTAANGATCATAAAAGAGAAGAAGAAGGAGTGTGATTGATAGAGATTTTTGTTGTAATTGATCATTAAGAAAGAAAAGAAAATAAAGATGAATCACGAAGCAGACTCTTTAAGGACTGATTTGATGACCATAACACGATTTGTTCTGAATGAGCAGACAAAGTATCCAGAATCTCATGGAGACTTCACCATCCTCCTCAATCACATTATTCTTGGATGAAAATTTGTTTGCACTTCTGATAAATTAAAATGGATCCCTGAAAAATAAATTAATTAGGATAGTAGTGGGAGATAAGGCTTTGAACTAAAAAAAGGAATATATATTCATAATAAAAATCCTGCGCTAATACTAACTTGAAGAATAATATGTTAGGGTCTAAAAAAAGTAACTACAACAAATGTTGACAAAATAAAAATTTCATTTCAATTTTTGCAAAAATCAAACTTAAAAAAACTTATGAAAAAAATCAGACTTAAAAATGCAAAATAAAATTTTCATGCATATAGCTTTTTGCATTAAATTGTTAAACCAATTGATAGTAAGAGAAAATAAATTTGCATTAAATTGTTAAACCAAATATTTATTTAATTTCAGTACAAATAATTAAAATTTATAATTATAAAATAAATGTTAAATTTATATATAACTAAAATAAAACATGATTATTATGTAAATATAGAGTATGACTATATATATATAAATTACAAATTTAAACCAAAAAATACAAATAACGGACCAAATGAACATTAGGGCATACACGACCAAAATGAACCTTTAACCTATATAAATTAATGCTCCTCTCATTCAACAAAATTTTAATTTTTATACTTTTTATCTTTTAGTGTAATTTTCCTCACTTCTCAAGCAAATAATAATAATAATAAATAATAATAAAAGAAAAAAATTAGATATTTTTTTATCGAAGATTTTCAAGATTTAAGAATGAGATACATTGCATAGGGAAAAAGTACTTCAACAGAAAATCAGATAAATCGGAAATGAATAACATCTAAAGATTGCATGAAATCAAATTAGAAGAAGGCGTAGTTGAACGAAGCAGTATTAATGGCAAACATCGAATCGAATTCTAAAACGTACTTAATTTCTTACCAAATAGAAAAAGAAGAGAAAAAGGAGAAAGCAAAACAAACAAGCTGATTTCCCGTGAAAGCCATTAATCGCTGAAGCAGAATTTATCGAACGAACAAGATTCAGTGTTTGTTTGTTTGTTTTTGAATCGATCGGCTCATTCGAATGTGATTGATTCAGGTTTAAGATGGCGGCGAAAGAAGGAATTGATGGCGTTCTTGTGCCGCCGAGGAGGAAAACGTCGCCGTCGAGGAGTTGGATTCTGTTGAATTCTACCGGTCACGATTCGATTCTCGATTTCGACAAGCATGCGATTATGCACAGAGTTCAGATTGATGCTCGTGATCTTCGGATTCTCGATCCCTTGCTTTCATATCCTTCTACGATTTTAGGTCGAGAAAATGCTATCGTGCTTAACTTGGAGGTACTAGGCTATAAAATTGCTTCGATTTTACTGTTTGTAGATTTAAGGTTTTTCGATTGCATGTTAATTTTGTCCTGTCTTCGTTGTGTGATTCTGGGATTTCAGCATATCAAAGCGATTATCACAGCTCAAGAGGTTAGTCAAATTTGTTTTTCTTAGTATTTGGGAAATCTTTATTGACTGATGCTCTGGTTTTGTACTTGTGTTTGACTGAAAGAATTGGATATAGCAAATAAATTAATATATTGATGCTGATTGAGAATCTGTCCCACAATGGAGAAAGAACTAATTTAAATTCAATTGTCTTACTTCTAAAAAATTAATTTAATGTATTGATGGTGATGGTCACCGTCTCTTTCAGTAGAGGAACTAAAAAGTATTGTTTAATTTGTAAAAGAAGTGTGGGGGGAACAGTAACACAAGAGACAATACAGTGGTAAGATAAGTGGGTGGCTCACCTTTCTTTGCTATAATGGATTATGTGTAACTCGCACTCTCTATATCACTCATCACTCTATCTCACTATAATTGTCTTTGCGTTTCTCCTGCCTTGTTCAATTCTTCTGATGATTCATTAATTAACTATATATATATAGCCATATACAGACATATATATTATTCATCAAATATATATATGAGATGATGCCCCCTCATGACTAAGAAACTGCCTCTGTTATGGCCACTCCTACTACAACTACAACAAGAACTTCGTCTACTTCTACACTTGCCAATAATATTGATCCCATTCCCGACAACACTTAAAAAACAATGGATATAAATAAATACTAGATGAGAATTGATAAAGGCTTAAATAAAACAAACTTCAAAGGAAGGATTAAGCTGGTTCTGAACAATGAAACTACAAATGTGTACTTCTGACACTGGACTCAAAATCATAATGTACCGCTGGCCTGTGTGGGTATTAAAAACATAAAATTGGTTCATCTCTTAATTGTCCTATTTCTTTTTCTTTTTTATGCGGATTTAGGCACTAAATATCTTCCCTACCAAATTTGCATCTACAAGAGAGAACACAAATGAAGCAGAAGCAACAGTGATGCAGAAACCAAATTTTAACATGAACACGAAGCCCTTGACCATAATTGATTTGGTTGAATTCACAATCACAGCTTGCTGACTTAGAAATGCACACATCATCAATGTAAAAAACTTTCATCTGATTTAGCAGTGTTTTTTTTTATCTTGAATTTCTTTTGAATCCTTTGTTCCATCCGAAGGATATTTAGCATTCGATATATCTAGTACAACTAAAGGAAAGCTTATTCTGGCTGAGTAAAAATCTAACTATGTCTTCTCGAGTCTCGCACCACAAGACTCTTGCTACTTCAAAATAATGTAATACGGAAACTGTTAACAAAATTCTGTATTTTGAACCTTTTGCTTTTCCCATTTAAGTTTTAATTCTAACATCTTCAAATCCATAATACACGCTGCATTCATTTTAAGATGAATTTAAATGTGTTAGTTCTACAAATAAGAATTACTGTGTCAATGAATGAGATCCTTAGCCTACTTCTTCAGTCCACACCGAACCCACTCATGCTGAACCCAGTTCAACCTTTATCTACATCATGTCACAGTCTCTTTCAGCGGAGGAACTAAAAAGTATTGTTTAATTTGTAAAAGAATTTGGGAAGTGCTTTCTTTTTAATTTTTTAAAATTTCTTTCAACCTACAAATGTAGGGGAAAACTTTCAGTGGACCCTTTTTGCATGTGTAAAGAACTTGTTAAATTTTTATTATTATTTCTTTTGGAGCCAATTTTGGAACAGTGGATGTTAGGAGAATGGCAAACATAATATTCTGAGGTGAGCTCGATAGTTATGCACTTATGCCTTATTTAAAGGTACTTTTTACATGGATTTTATATGTGATAATATATATATATATTATGTGTTGTTAGTGAAGTTCGTTAATGAAAAGGGTGTACAAAAACAATGAACTACTACAATCCATTTTCAAGGTTAATGCCACTCTGGTGCATGAACGTAAAGAAGGATAAATTCTAAAGCAAAATTATCTTTGTGTATGATATTGGTAGCAACTATAGTAGATTACTTTCGTTAGTTCAAAAGGGGGTGGGAAGACCAAAAACTACTTATTCCTTTGTTTCATAACTTGTATATATATAAATTCATGAAGCCTCTTTAATCTATACAATCCAGCATGGGTGTTATTATTGACTCAAGTTATAGTTAATAGTGATTGTAGATTGAGCACCATTAAGTTCATTAGCTATATCTCTGGGATTCAAACTTGAGCATATTGTAGAACTAGCAGTGGTTTGTTTACTTTAAGAAGGATCTTTTGGTCAGATTGTGATCATAACTAAACTATTGAATAGGTATTTCTACGAGATCCAACAAATGAAAATGTTATTCCCGTTGTTGAGGAACTTCGAAGAAGATTGTATAATGCAAATGCCATTCATCAACATCAAGGAGACTCTAACGATTCCCCTGGCGATCTTCATGACATTGAATCGGATGAAGTTGGTATGCTAAATTCTAGATGAACCTAAAACTATTTCATCATATTGACTGTTTCTGTTCCTATTGGAAGTTTAATTTACCCTTTGATTGGCACCAAGTGCATTCCCTTGTTATATAATGGATATGTTATGAATGATTCATTTTAATTGTTGCTTTTACTTTGGTTGTTCTCAATTGTTGCTTTATTGTCTGAATGATCTTTATCATTCAATGTAGAGTCACCCTTTGAATTTCGGGCTATGGAGGTCGCTTTAGAATCCGTTTGTAGTTTTCTTTGTGCACGTACAACAGAACTGGAGATGGCTGCTTATCCTGCTTTGGATGAACTTATGTCTGAGGTACTAAATTCTTTATTATGTTATTTTATTTTCTCAGTTTTTGTTTTGATCTGAAATCTCCTTTCCCCAGATATAGAATAAGACAAGAGATAAATAGCCTCTTGAAAATTGTTAATTCCGATTATGTTTTATTCAGTTCAATTTACATATCCTATTATGGATTTCGTATACTTGTTACCATATATAGAGGCATTTGATTTTTTCTTTCTAAGGGTTTCTGTTTGCTGGTGTGTAGTGTACATACTCTAATTCTATATTTAAATCTGCTTGAGAGTCTTAGTTATTTTATTTTTTATTTTTTGGCTTTCTTTTTTTGTTTACTGAAATTTTAATGTGCAGATTAGTACCCGTAGTTTGGACAGAGTTCGTAAATTGAAAAGTATAATGACAAGGCTGACTGCTAGGGTTCAAAAGGTGTGTTTGAGTTTTTTTGTGTGCTGTCATTGTTTTTTATTTGGAGAAATTCTCTTCATTATTCGTGAAATACTTTGCACATTTTACCTCTCAATTTTTGTTGATACTTCAGACTCCTTTTGATAAAATCATCTTATTCATCATTTGATAGTAAAATTTGATGTCCAGTGCTAGTGGCTTGCCATTCTGTAGATTTTCTTATTCTTAAACGCTGGCATGTTTTGTTAATCATCTAATATTTAAGGTTTTCCCTAAACATAAAACTCATGGAACTTACATTATCTTCTTGCTCATTAAACCCATGCCATTTTCATTATGCTGCTCATGATCCTAGTGAGAAAATGTTCTTGTTTCCTCTATGCAGTTTCAATGAATCTATTCCCAGTTTCCTACATGGTTCCTACTTTATAATTAATTAATTAAAAAACAATTAATTATTTGAGTACCTTCATAGCAAGAGGGAAGCTTGAGGGTAGAAGGTGTCTTGGAGATGCAAGCTTCCACCTAAGAGAGAGACCTTCCACCCAAAGGTGGTATCTACCTAAGAAGGAGACACCCTCCACCTATAGGTAACATCCATATAAGAACATGTCCCTTGGAGAGTAAACTAAGACATCCCTATTGAGCAAAGAGTTTCAAGATATACAACGAATTCCTCTCTTGGACAGTACACTACATTGTCTCACTCTCACCCCCATGCGATGGGGGTCATCCCCACTACCTTAGTCAATACAGTGTTGATATAAGTTATCTCATGATAAGACTTCTCTAACTTCATGAGAGAGCAACGAGCAACGAGCAACACTCTCAGAGTAGGCTTGACAAAGGTCACGTTCCATCCACAACATCCTTACTTAGCAAGGTTCGGAATGTTGTGAAGGGAGACTCCTCCTCCCTCCTTCCCCAGATAAAATAGCTTCACCCCATAGATTGTTAGGTTCACCAGAACTCACAAGTAATGCATTCAACATTAGTTTTAATGTCCTATTTTCCCTTTCTGCTAAACAATTTGATTCACAATTTGATTCAGGAGACTAGGGACAAATGACTTAATGTATTATTCCTTCTCTTTCACATAGATTTATTAGAAAATATTCTACTCCTCTATCACTTCAAACTCTTTTAATTTTGGGTAAATTACGCTTTGGTACCCTGTGGTTTGACCCTATTTCACTTTGATACCATGTGGTTTGAAACCTGACACTTTGGTACCCTGTGGTATTCTTCATTAACACTTTGGTACCCTTTGGAGCTATTTTGTAATTTTAACCATAACAAATTTTGCAAAAATTATATATTGACCCCAAAATTTTTATAAAGTTTTCATTTTAGTCCCTAGATGATATGTATCCAGGGACCTATTTGTAGTTTTTTGAAAATTTTTTGGGGTCAATATGTAATTTTTTCAAAATTTGTTATTGTTAAAATTACAAAATAGCTCCAAAGGATACCAAAATGTTAATAGAGAATACCACAGGGTACTAAAGTGTCAGGTTTCAAACCACAGGGTACCAAAGTGAAATAGGGTCAAACTATAGGGTACCAAAGTGTAATTTACCCTTTAATTTTCCTATTTAACTGATTCTCCACCTTACTTTTATAAATAGAGAATTTTTCAGAAACTTTATTTCTCAACAAATACAATTTAGTATAGCTAGAGAAATCATCAATAAAAATAACATAGTAATTTTTTCCCCACCTCTAGTTTCTATTTGTTTTAACATAGTAATTTTGTTTCTCGTTATGTAGAAAAATGTGATCTCTGTCAATTTAGTTTCAACACAAATTTCACATTTATTAATTTCATCATTTTTAATATCATATATTAAAACGAGATGTTGCAATCGTTTAATATATTTCCTATTAATATGTCCAAGTTTAGCATGCCACATTAAATGAATCAATCAAGTATACATAAGAAGATGCAGTAATATTCATATCATCAATACTTAGTACAGAAGGTCCCTAATTACAATAACCCTTCCCAATAAAAACATTATTCTAAGTCATTATAATCTTATCAGATTCAAATGACACCTTAACACCAGCTTTTCCCAATAGAGCTACAAAAATTAATTTTGCTCTAACATCAGACACATTCAAGACATCATTCAGTTACTGAGTTTTCCCAGAAGTGAGTTCGACACTCACTTTTGCTTTCCCTGGAACCTTTGCAGCTCGAGAGTCAGCAAGATAAATTTTGTCTTCCCCTTCGATAAAGGAGGCAAACATCTCTCTGCTAGGACAAATGTGCTTGGTAGCCCTAGAGTCTACCACCCACTATTTCATGTCAGAGAAGAGGAGGGCTTGAGACAGTATTGCAGCGATGACTTTGTCACTATTGTTATCATCCCCTTTAACCAAATTTGTATTTGTCTTAGAAGGTATATTATTATCATTTTCAGATTCTCTAGACCTCTCTCTGCATTGAGCTGCATGGTGTCCTATTTTGCCACCCACAAAGCAATTACCTTTTTTCTCTAACTAGGGGTTAGAAGCATTGGATTTGTAATCAGATTTCTTATTATTCATATTATACTTGTTAGATTAATCATACCTCTTGTTTTGTGTCTCAACCACATTCGCTTTAGCAGCCAACTCCTTCACTTTTGCAATTTGTATCATCCTTCGATTGGTATCCTCAATGATGAGATGAGTGATAAAGTTTGTCAGGGACAATTGCTTCAGTTTGTGCTTTAATTGTTGCTTGTAGTCATTCCATGATTCAAGTAGGCTTTCAATCAGGATCACAACTACAAACTCATTCAGAAAATGAATCTTTTCAACATGAAGTTTCGATGTGTATAGTCTATACAAAGAAGCCAACAAAATTTGGGAATCGTTAGTTCTCAAATACACTGTCGAGGATGCTAGGAAACCGAAATTTATAGTAGCCAATTACTACAAATGGGAGATGGTGGACGACAAGGATATCAAGTTACAAATCAATGAATACCATAGGTTATTGGAGGAACTTCGTGCTAAAAAGATTCATTTACCGGATGAGTTTGAAGCTAGGATCCTCATTGAAAAGCTACCTGGATCATGGAAAGACTACAAGTGACAATTAAAACACAAACAGAAGCAGTTGTTCGTAACAGACTTGATCACTCACATCATCATTGAGGATACCAACCGAAGGACGATACAAATTGCAAAAGGAAAAGAGTTGGCTGCTAAAGTGAATCTGGTTGAGACACAAAACAAGAGGTACGATTCTTCTAATAAGAATAATATGAATAATAAGAAATCTGATTACAAATCCAATGCTTCTAACCCCAGTTCAAGAAGAAAGGCAATTGCTTTGTGTGTGGCAAGACAGGACACCATGGAGCTCAATGCAGAATGAGGGCTAGAGGATCCGAAAAGGATAATAATAAACCTCCTAAGCTGAATGCAAATTTGGTTTAAGGGTATGATAACGGTAGTGACGAAGTCATTACTATAATGTTGTCTCAAGCCCTTCTTGTTTTTAACATGAAAAAATAAGTGGTAGACTCTGGGGCTACCAAGCACATCTGTGCTAATAGAGAGATGTATGCCTCCTTTGAAGACGGGGAAGACCAAATTTATCTTGCTGACTCTCGAACTGCAAAGGTTCTAAAGAAAGGAAAAGTGAATCTCAATCTCACTTCTGCGAACACTCTGCAGCTGAATAATGTCTTGTATGTACCTGATGTTAGAGAAAATTTAATTTCTGTAGCTCTATTGGGAAAAGCTGAGATTAAGGTGCCATTTGAATCTGATAAGATTACAATGACTAAAAATAGTGTTCCTATTGGGAAGGGTTATTGTAATCGGGGACTTTTTTTTACCGAGTATTGATGATATGAATAATACTGCATCTTCTTCTATTTACTTGATTGATTCCTTCAATCTGTGTCATGCTAGACTTGAACATGTTAATTGAAAATATATTAAATAATTGCAACATCTTATTTTAAAAATGATGATGAAATTAATAAATGTAAAATTTGTGTTGAAACTAAATTGACAAAGAGGTAATAATTTTCTACACAACGAGAAACATAATTATTATCTTTAATTGATTCTGATTTAGGAGATTTAAAACAAACAAAAACTAGAGGTGAGAAATGTTACTTTTATTGTTGAATTCTCTAGATATACTAAATTGTATTTGCTGAAAAGTAAAGATGAAGTTTCTAAAAAATTCTCTTTATAAAAGTGAGGTAGATAATTAGTTAAATAGGAAAATTATAAGAGTTAGACATGATAGAGGAGGAGAATATTTTCTAATAAATGATTAATATGAAAGAGAAGGAATTATACGTAAAGTGACTCCTCCCTATTCTCTGGAATCAAATGGTGTAGCAAAAAGGAAAAATAAGACTTTAAAAAAAATGTTGAATGCATTACTTGTGAGTTCTCGCGCACCTAACAATTTATGGGGTGAAACTATTTTATCTGCTTCTTTCTTGCAAAATAGAATACCTCATAAGAAAACAAACAAGACACCTTATGAGTTATGGAAAGGTTTGTGACTAATTTGAAATATTTGAAAGTGTGGGGGTGTCTTGCAAAATTAAGGTTTTATTACCTTATACTAAAAAGAGAAAATTAGGTTCTAAAATTTCCGATTGTGTTTTTATTACAATATGATTAATGTTGTTTGAGTACTCCTTATGATTCTAGTGTACAATTAAAGAAAAATAGAGGAGTTCTTGTGGCTTAATTTAAATGTGCACAGATTATTAGGAGTCTATTGTACTTGAGGAACTATACCAGGCCTAACACAACTTATATTGTGTGTAAAGTGAGCAGATACACTCATTGTGCAAACAATGAACATTAGGAGGTCTTGGTAAGAAAATTAAGATATTTGAGAGGTACCATAAACTATGATATATTGTATGGTGGATTTCCCGTTGTATTAGAAGGATACGATGATGCTAACTAGATTTCAAATTCAGATGAGATATAATTCACTAGGGGCTATATATTTATGTTTGGTGGTGGTGTTGTCACATGAAAGTTAGCCAAACAAAGCATTATAACTAAATTCTCCAGGGATTCTAATTTTATAGCTTTGGAGTAGGTTGGAATTGAGGTTGAATGGTGGAAAAACTTCTTAGCAAACATCCCATTAGGTGACAAACCAACTCCATCTGTGTCAACATCCCATTAGGCGACAAACCAACTCCATCTGTGTCATTACACTCTGATAGCCAATCAGCAATAAATACGGCTAAAAATAAGACCTTTAATGACAAAAGCAGACATATTTAATTGAGACGCAATATTGTGAGGTAACTGCCCAAAGATGGTGTGATCTCAATTGATTTTGTAAGGTCAGAGGTAAACCTTGCGAATCCGTTTACAAAACCTCTGGGAAGGAAACATACTTCTTAAACATCAAGGGGAATGAGACTTAGGCCAACTTGAAAATTAACAACGATGGCAACCCAACCTTTGTGATTGGTGATCCCATGAATAAGGTTCAATGGGAAGAACAAATTGTTTCTTAATCCTGGTAGAACTAAAATTAATATATCCCTTCCTATAGTGTGTGATAGTGCTATACTACATTTTGGCGAGCATGTATAAAGGTACTTAATGATTTCATATTCCAAAGGGATGGTGTGTAAGTGTAGATACACTTTAATGAAATCACCTCGATGAATGTGGAGTGGGGCCGCTCTTATGAGATTCTGACAAAATCTCTAGAGCATTCATTATGAAACTGGCATGCGCAAGGCCATTGTAATGCACAAAAACATCATTAATACCATAAATGTGAGGGTATAATTTGACTCTTAATACTTCTGGTACACAACAAGACTTCACTAACATCTCTGTGTAATATGTGTTATTGCTCTAGATCTAGTTCATAGTCAGAAAGACATTAGATACAATGATTATGTCCATGAGTGAACTCATGAGAAATGTGGTTCTTTATTTTACACATGTGGGGGATTGTTAGACATAAGTCAAATAATGGGCATGTCAAATAAGGCCACATTGCTCACACCAAGAGATATATAAGTGTATATATATTAATATGTGAAGTGGGGGAAGTAAATGGGCTAAGTGAAAGTTGGGCCTCGCGGAATTGGCCACGAGGAGGGAAACGCAGTTGAAAACTAGCGATTTCCCCCTGTGCGTGCGATAGATGCGGGCTCATGTTCTTTTTTATCATCGTTTTATTAATTATGATAATTAATTAATATTTTCATTAAACCTTTTAAAAGCTTACTAGAAAATCCTATATTTTTCGTCCTTCAAAATTGAACCTAATAGAGACTTGGTCAATCACGGAGTTGCTTAGTGTTAGGCACATTTCTGTCACCACAAATCGTACGCACGAGAATATATACATGTTACAGGCGTCGAAGTTAATTAACAATTAAGTGTTTCTTCGTCTCTGTGTTTTCCTAAGCTTTCATATTTCCTTCTACTATTTTGTATGCCTATGTTGTGCAACAACAAATCAGGGAAGAATTTGTTTAATCCTATGAGTGTCATTGCCTATTCAGTGGGGTACCAGATTATCTCCTAAGGGACGTTAATGACGTGACTTGAATTTTTTAGGGCAATCCCCAACAATCGTTAAGTTTTTCTAATGGATTTCAACTGTAGGTGAGAGATGAGCTTGAACAATTGCTAGATGATGACGATGATATGGCTGACCTATACTTAACAAGAAAGTTGGAAGAAGTATCTTCACCTATCAGTGGATCAGGTGCTGCCCTCGCTACCAAAGGGTCAAAGGTTTGCAGAACTAGTAGAGCAAGTATGGCATCGGTTCGTGGTGATGATAATGATGTGGAAGAGCTCGAAATGTTACTGGAGGTTGTAATATTATTCTCTATATACCTTAGAAATAGGAAAATAAATATAGAAGCTTTCATTTATCTCTTAATGAAAACTAGTGTTGTAATAGTTCTTAGTGGAATTTGCAGGCTTATTATATGCAAATTGATGGCACACTGAACAAATTAACCACGGTAAGAGGAACTCTAGTGTGTTTATGTTTCTCCAATTGAATTTAATTTTACTGTGTGACCTTACCTCCTTCTTTTGAAGTTTCATGCATGAATTTATACATAATTCAGATGTTTAAGACTAGCTTAAGCTTTCCCATCAGTAAAACGCATAAGAACAATGTTTATACAGTTATTCAATAAAATTATGACCTTTTTTGCAGCTTCGAGAATATATTGATCATGCAGAAGATTATATTAATATTAAGGTAAATAACAAGATTTACTTGCAACATTTGTTGGAGATATTATGTGACTGATAGGTTTGATTTTACAAAACTCATCATTTTGCAGCTTGACAACCATCGAAATCGGTTGATCCAGGTACTTTAATGTTTTTATTCTGACTCTCTCCATCGTGTGCCTTAGTTACATTCGTCAACATTATGTAATAAGCATATTCTTTTTGTTTGGTTGCTATGCTTATGAATCTTTTTATTCGTTCCAATGATTTCTGCAGCTTGATCTCTTTCTAAGCTCAGGAACGATTTCTCTAACCATCTATTCTTTAGTCACTGCAATATTTGGCATGAACATCCCATATCCTTGGAATGATGACCACAGCTATGTGTTCAAATGGGTATGCATTCTATATATTGCCTTTTATATATCCATACATGCATATATATATATATATAAGGGTAAATTACACTTTGGTACCTGTGGTTTGGCTCTATTTTACTTTGGTACCCTGTAGTTTAAAAAGTGACATTCTGGTGCCTTGTGGTATTCTTCGTTAAGACTTTGGTTCCTGAGCTTTGATACCGTTAAAAAATTAACATAATTTAATATTTTTGGGGCTATTTTGTAATTTTAATCAATTTTTGGAGATAAAATGAAATTTTAATAAAAACATTACAACAACAACAACAACAACAACCAAAGCCTTATCCCGCTAGGTGGGGTCGGCTATATGAATCAACTGACGCCAACGTGTTCTATCCTTGCACATGTCAACCGTAAGGTTATTGAAAGCTAGATCTTTTTTGATAGTTTCTTGGATAGTTTTCTTTGGTCTTCCCTTTCTTCGAGTTATAGGATTCTCTACCATTTGATCAACTCTGCGTACCGGGGCATCTAAAGGTCTTCTTTGCACATGCCCAAACCACCTAAGGGTGTTTTGACCAATTTCTCAATGATAGGCGCCACACCGACCTCCTCTCTGATGACTTCATTCCTGATCCTATCCTTAATAGTATGACCACACATCCAACGGAGCATTCTCATCTCAGTCACGTTGAATTTTTGCTCATGTTGCCCTTTTATCGCCCAACATTCAGTACCATACAATAGAGCGGGTCTTATTGCCGTGCGGTAAAATTTTCCTTTTAGTTTAAGCGGCACTTTTTTATCACAGATAACCCCTGAGGTCATTCTCCACTTCATCCACCCTGCCTGAATCCTGTGATTAACATCTTCTTCTATTTCCCCTTTGCTTTGCAAAATCGTTCCCAAATACTTAAAGCTTATAACTTCTTGTAACTGATGATCACCGAGTTTCACAATATCTGTAGGATCCACTTCTCTGCCACTGAACTTACACGCCATAAACTCTGTCTGACTTCTACTGATATGAAAACCACAAGTCTCCAAAGTTTGTCTCCACCTTTCTAGTGTTGCATTGACTTCGCCTTTGGAGTCCCCGACCAAGACAATGTCATCAGCAAAGAGCATGCACCTTGGTGCCGCCTCTTGTATATGTTCAGTGAGTACATCCAGTACCACATTAAAGAGGTATGGGCTCAGAGCGGAGCCTTGATGAAGTCCTATGGTAATCCCTCGTCGCTCCACTCTGTGTTCTCACACAAGTTGTAACCCCGTTATACATGTCTTGAATCGCCCGTATATAAGCTACACGAACTCCTTTCTTCTCCAAAACCTTCCACAAAACATCCCTTGGTACTCTGTCATAAGCCTTTTCTAGATCGATGAAAACCATGTAAAGATCCTTATGAGCGCTCTGGTATCTTTCCATCAATCTCCTCAGTAAATAAATGGCTTCTGTGGTAGACCTTCCAGGCATGAAACCAAATTGATTTTCAGAAATACGTGTTTCAGCCCTCAGCCTCCTTTTAATAACCTTCTCCCATAATTTCATAGTATGGCTCATGAGTTTGATCCCCCTGTAGTTCCCGCAGTTCTGAATATCTCCTTTGTTTTTGTACACAGGAATAAGGGTACTCTTCCTCCATTCATCCGGCATGTTCTTGGAACGCAAAATCACATTGAAAAGTTTGGTTAACCAGCTCACTCCCTTGCCTCCTAATCTTTTCCACACCTCAATTGGTAGATTATCCGGTCCAACTGCTTTCCCATTATCCATTCTTCTCAGAGCTTGTACCACTTCCTGCTCTTGAATTCTGCGATAAAATTTTAATAAAAACATTAAGGCAAAAAAAAAAAAAAACATATTCACGCTGCTTCATCTGCCTCTTCTTCTTCCTTCCAAGCTTCATGGCCATGGATGACCCATGGAATTATTCAAGCACAAGACCACTTTGAGCCTGAAACCCCCTTCTCGCCGCCCACCCAGATTTTGGTCATGTCGTCGTCTTCCCCTTCCCTTCCCACCCCAAAATCCCTCTTGGTGTCGAAAACGTCAAAGATCTCGGAAATGCTGGCAACATCTCCATCATCAGTGCCCTCTCCAACCTCCGAGACCCCATCATCCAGTGGTTTCAATCCCACCATTCGCCTCCCGTTGTCTCCGTCTCCGATTTCTTACTCGACTAGACCCAACAACTTTTCCGCCATCTGAATATCCTGAGGATCTTAATATTCGCAGCCATGGCTATGAAACTTTGAAAGAAGAAGAGGCAGATGAACGAGCGTCGAACGTGTTCTTTTTTTGTTTTAATTTTTTATTAAAATTGCATTATATCCCCAAAATTGGATAAAATTATAAAATAACCCCAAAAGTGTGAAGTTCCTTTAATTTTTTAACGAAATTAAAACTCAGGGTACCAAAGTGTTAACGGAGAATACTACAAGGTACTTAAATATCACTTTTTAAACCACAAGGTTCCAAAGTGAAATAAGGTCAACTTCAGGGTACCAAAGTGTAATTTATCCTATATATAATAAAGAGGGTATCAATTGACGCCTACCTGGATCTCTCATATTTATATATATACTAGTGTTATTTTCACGTGGATAAAACTTATATCAAGTTCTCTACATCCTTGCTATCAAGTTCCACCAATTACAAGTCTTGATTACATTCTCTCTCCTCAATGATTGGTCATGCAAAAAGTGGTGTTTAATATTCTCTCTATCATGATTGGTCAAATATAAAATTTTTGCCACGTGTCAAATGTTGATTGGAGAACTTGATAGCAAGGATGTAGGGAACTTGATGTAAGTTTTGCCCTTTTCATGTATGAAACATTAAATTGAAAATAATTATCATTCTAAAATTGGTCTCACGTACTAAATTTTAGTATAGCAAAATAGCAAGGTCAAATGTTTAAATTGGTCCTAAATGTATGCCCTTAAGTTCATTTTGGTCCTAAATGTTTCAAAAGTTTTATATTGGTCCTGAATGTTTTCACTTAGTTTCATTTTGGTCCCAAACTACCGAATATGGTCATGTTTCTCTCATTTTAAGTTTGAATGTGACGAATCTAAAGCTACTTATTACTTTTGACGAGTGTTTTCTTTATCTAGTTGGAGCCGTCAACAAACGAGGTCAAATCTGGTCTCGAAAGTGGGCAGCTCGTTCCATGATCAAACCAGCGAAATTGGTCATTTATGTCTTGTTTCATGTAAGAATACAACGAATTCAGAGCTATGAATTACTATTGACGAATCATTTCAATTGAGACCATTAGTAAATGATCAGATTAGGTCAGAGTGGCAATTGGATTTGAAATCAAATAGTAAAAAATTATGAAAAATATGTCCCAAATTCACTTTTAAGCCAAATTTAGCCTTATTTGATGACGATCCCAACTAAGTAAAAAATGGATTAGTTAAAAGTAATTCATAGCTCCAAACTTGTTACATTCGTACTTGAAACAAGAGAGATATGACCAACTTTACTTGTTTGACAATGAAATGAGCGACCCACTATTAAGATAAGATTTGACATCGTTTTTTGACAGTTCCAACTAATTAGAGAAAGTACTCGTTAAAAGTAACACGGAGTTCTGGACTCGTCATATTCGAACTTGAAATGAGAAAAATATGATTACATTTGAAACCAAAATGAAACTAAATAGTGACATTTAAGTTCAAAACAAACTTAAAGGCATACATTAAAGACCAATTTGAACATTTGACCAAATAACGATACCTACATGATACAATAACTAATGTTTGATTATGACATTCATGATTGATCAAACTCAACGACAGATTATGTGAAAAAATTATCTTATGAAAATATATACATGACTACATAAAAGTAACTTTGACCGGTATTCGGATCATTTTATTTGTTTTATATATATATCGATAATCTTGGTCGCCAGTTTTCCAGTGCCATATTTTGAATAATGATAACCTATCCTATGCATTGGCAGGTAATTGTTGTCCCGGGATTAATTACTGCTTTTACATTTGTGGTAATTATTGCCTATGCTCGCCAACGAGGGATAATTAAATTATGAAAATTGGACCTATCTTCTTGAATGAACTCTTGGACTCACATGGATTATGGAATTTGTTGCTGAGTTTATTACAATTGCAGCTCCCTGGTGATTCAGAATTTTGTTCTAGGTAAAAGTACTTTTTTTATCTCTAAACTTTACACCAATTGTCAATTTCATCTTCAATCTTTTTTTGTGGTCAATTTCGTCCTCAATATTTCACATTTTGATCAATTTTATTTTTAGACTAATTTCTTTCAATAAATTAACGGCAGATTTCATCATATTTTTCAATTTAAGTTAGGATGAATTTATTTTTCTATCAATTTTACATTACATGTCATCAATCATGTAAAATCTGTTAATATTTGATTCAAATAAGGGCAAAGAATCAAATTGATCAAAATGTGAAATATTGGGACAAAATTGATAGCAAAAAAAGAATGGGGACTAAATTGATAGTTGGTGTAAAGTTTAGGGACCAAAATAATACTTTTGCCTTTTGTTCAACGTCAATAATCTTCTGGTTAACATCTTGATGTTCAACAATGTTCTTGGCAAGATAACAATTAGAAATTTAGAATGAATTAAATATACTAGAAATTTGAGTCTCTCGGATGTACACTGTTTCACTACAGTTGATTAAACATGTATGTATATACATTGATCAGTTACCATAGCAGGCAATTTAATTAATTATTAATTTATTATAATTTACCTTCAACAATTTCACCCCATTGGATGGGCTTCCTTGAGCCCCTCACTTTATTGTAAATCTTCCATTTCCAGATATTTCAATCGATTTGTCCCAAGAAAAAGAGAGAGAAAAATTAAGTTTAAAATAATTTTGGGCAAAAATACTTTTGATACCTCCAACTTTGAGTTTTAGTTGTATCCTTAAAGTATTTTTTTAATCAATTGTACCCTAGATGTTTCATATTTTAATCCATTATACTCTTTAAATTTCATATTTAAATATGTTATATCCCTAAATTGGGGGTATAAGTGATAAAGAAAGAAAAGTTAGAGTATAATTGGCCTAAAAAATTTTGGGAGCACAAGTGAAATTGGCCGCATACTCGGGGTACCAAGAGTTCTTTTATCATAATCTTTTGGTCTATAATTTTACTGAGTTTGTAATTATAAAAGCACTCACATTGTTAATAATCTGTTAATAAGCTGACATTGTTAAGAGGATCTTAATTATTTGCTCTCGGCTCGAATGAGATTACTCCTCCTAGCTTAAATTGTTACACAGATAGGTAGGGAATATTCATAATTTAATAAAAATAAAAGATTGCATTTCATTTAAAAAGCTTGATCAATATTGTTGGTAGTGTTGTGAGATTTCTTTTAAGATAATATTGACAAGTCCAAAATTTATTAAAGAAACTCAAGTGCAAGTATAAAAAGCTTGAGCATTGGACATAGTCAGGCAAACAACTATTTCAAATTAATAGTTGGATCACAAATGCGTAGCTCTCGTGAGCGAGAACAATTAATGTTGGAAAATTATAGAGTGAGCGCAGCGGAAGAAAACGTAAAAATTAAAATTTTTCGCATAGCCTATAATTTTCTTCCAATATCCACTAACTGTGTTTAAGCTAGATAGAAAAGATGTTTACCTCTAAATCAAACGATGGCTTTAAACTCACGAATCCAAGAAGCCCACGCACACGTGTTCTTCATCTGTCGGTGATCCACACGAACAGTTTGGCAGATACCCAGGTGCTAGCCTCCAATCTCTTCTTCGCAAGAGATTATGGGAACCAAATCTACAAATCTTGGATATTCAAGAACACTTCTTGAATCCCCAAGAACCAAGTGGCGAACTTCAAGAACACTTCTTGAATTCCCAAAACAAAGTGGCGCATAAAACTTCATGAGAAAAGCACCCTTCCAAGAATCAATTTCTTGGCGCCTCTCTCTCCTCTTCTTTTCATGAGAATAGGAATTATGACAAGGTGGTATTTAGGTTAAATCGTTAAAGCGATAACTCCCGTGTTTTGGGTAGTTGTGATGGCTTGCTAGAGTCCGCTCACGACTTGTGAGTCATAAAGATGACTTGCTACCAACTTCACGTGAGGCCTGCTGGGTCACACATGAGCAGGACCAAGATGCTAATTTTTGGGACACGAAATAGGGTTAATTCGTGAGTCACTTAGGTGACACAATTTAGGACATAGTTAAATGTCTTAGGACATTAAAACTTGTCTTAAATAAATATCTATGATTGAGGTTTTAAATTTGTTGGACAAATTTAAAATTAAATTAATTGTTAAATAGTTTTACAATTAAAATATTAGTGAATAAATAAATTAAATAAGTTTCCTAAAAATTAGGGAATTATTGATTTATTAAAATTCACTAAAATTGGGAAATTAAAGATGAGGGTGGCGCCTCATTATCTTAGTTTTATTAATGAAAAATTGGTTTTATTAATTAAATAAAGATAAGGTAAATATCTTTTGAAAAGATATAGGATTTGAATTAAAAGATATTAAGGTAATTCTTTTATTCAAAATTATTAGGAATTAGTTATAACCACCTAAGGAGTTTGGGTTGTTATAAAATTCCTCCAAAACCACAATGAGAATTTCGCCTAGCTCCTTTACTTGGGGTGGAAGATTTGATCTTGCATTTTAAAGTTAGGATATAGGCAAAGTCGACTTTTATATATATATATATTAAAGTAATATTTAAATTATAAAATCAAATTCTCATGACTCATTCCAACCAATAGGATTTGAGCAAATAAAGATTTGATCTCAAGATTTGATCTTTGAGAGTCAAATTCGATTTGCCCTTTTAATTTTGAATTATAATATTAAGTTTAATATTATAAATCAAAAGATATTTTGAGATATCTAAGAGATATCCCATATCTTAGAGATATCCTAATTGGATTAGGATTCCCTAAAACTAGGAATGAGAACACTATAAATAGAGGCACTAGGCGCCTATCTCAGAGATAACTCACAACACAGATCAATTCTTGGTCAGACCAAGAATTTCGCCTAGAGCATCTATAGAGAGTGAAAAATCGCCTAGTCCTAATATTATGAGAGTGAGTCGATTTTCTTGAAGAAAGAGAATTGGACCTGCACCTGATAATATTAGTACTTCCCAATCAATCTTGATAATCAAGAACAGTTCTTGATTATTCAAGAATCATAGATAGAGTTCCCGTATTCACTTGGGAAGAAGTGAAGGAGGCTAGCACCTAGGCATCTGCCAAACTGCTCGTGTGGATCACTGGTAGAGGAAGGACACTCTGTGGACTTCTCAAATTCGCGAATACGATAAGTCACCGATCAAAACTAGGTAAACATCTTTTCTAATCTGGTATAAACATAGTTAGTGGATCCTGGAAGGAATCACAGAGTTAGCCTTTAGTTTTATTTGCGTTTTAGTCCAAAATTTTTAATTTCTTCCGCTGCGCTCCCTCTGTGATTTCCCAACAGTGGTATCAGAGCCACGCTAATTGTATGTTTATACTAGTTGTGTGATATACATGAGATGTATGTTTGATGTTTATAGTTTTAATCACATGCTTAAAGTTTTGCGAAAACCCACCACATGATTTTCGAACTTAAATCTAAAAGATTGGTGCAAGATTATGTATTTGATACATAGGAAATCAATTGGATTGATTTAAAGAATTTTTCTTGAAATTTTGGTGTTGGTCGAAATCCTTGTATATATTTTGGTTAAAATTGTTTTAATTATAATATTATAAGGAAGTCGAATTTTTAAATTAAGAATTTAATAATTTTAGACCAATAATTCGAATTCTTGAATTTGATTCTTGAATTATAATTATTGGTACAATACCAAATTTTAAGAGGCATGTTAAATTGCACAAGCTCTAAAGAACCACAATTAAAATGTTTTATTGTGTTTGTGTTGTGACTTTTATATATGAATTGTTCATGTATGGGTATGGTGTTGGATATGGCTCTAGGTTTTATTTATGGTAAATACGGCCTGCGTGTCGTCTCCCTAAATTTCTGAATGTAAATTTTATTTTATTTTTCACCTCAATGTAACTGAGGCTTTCCCAATGTAATTTTCTTTTCTTTTTAGAAAAGTTCTCTCATTGGCTTGAGGGAATTTAGGGTAGATGGGCCATATCTAAACACGTTTATTTTATGCATTTAGAATTTTGTATGTGATGCAATCTGCGCTAGATGTATGTTTTAGGGCTGCGTTTAACATGCAAACGATTTTCATTCTCATAAACAAATACGTATACGATACGAGAATAGGATTTTGTATGAGATACAAAGTTCGTGAATATGTATATGATACATAAGCACAACTCGTTTAAATTGGATTTAAAATTGAACCAAAACGGAACAATTTAAAATTGAACCCTTTTAAAATCTTAAGTTTTAATGCCATCAATAAAACAACCCTGTTATCCTCTTGTTCATCGTGGGGCGGTGACAGCCTCCGCTGCACGTACCCACTTTTACCTTGAGGAGACACGGGTGAATGGATTTTCAACGCAGTGCCTCTTTGAAGTCTTGGTTTATTGAATGCGGTGATCGCCTCCGCGACACGTGTTCAATGGGCCTTGATCAAATTTGGTTGGGCTTTTGCCTCATTGTTTTGAATTTGCCTATTCACAAGTTTTATTGTGCGACTTAATAAGGTTATCAAAACGGTTTTGGACCTTAAGGCATTAGATGGGATAAACATGCCATAATATGTATCATATGATGATACAGTCCCATAAAGATCTAAGAATCACATAAGATGTGATTGGTAAAGAGTTACCTACCTAAATAACCAAAGGGTGCATGATCGCCTCCGCGACGGTAAACTTTGGTGAAATATGGATCTTAGCCACTAATAATAATTTTCTGGGTTTTATAAAATAGTGGAAATATTTTGCTAATTAAACTTTCATATCTTAAAATTGTAGAATCAAATGGCAACCAATGGTTCAACATTATCACTGCGATCTATCCTTGAGAAGGATAAATTGTCTGGGACAAATTTTCTTGACTGGTTTCGAAACTTGAGAATTGTTCTCACCCAGGAAAGAAAATTGTATGTCCTAGAAACACCCTGCCCTGAGGAGCCTGCAGCCAGCGCTCCAAGAGCTGATAGAACTGCTTATGAGAAGCATTTCAATGACGCTGTGGATGTCGCTTGCCTGATGCTAGCCACTATGGTCCCCGAGTTACAAAAGAACATGGAGGACAAGACGGCTTTCGAGATGGTTACCCATCTGAAGGAAATGTTCCAGCAACAGGCTAGACAAGAGAGGTTTGAGACCAATAAGGCTCTATACTCTTGCAAGATGGCTGAAGGTACATCTGTTAGTGCCCATGTCATGAAGATGAAGGGGTACATAGATCACCTTACAAGGCTCGGATTTCCCATCCCACTAGAGCTTGCGACGGATTTGATCCTGAACTCGCTGCCCAAAAGTTATGACCAGTTTGTCATGAACTTTAACATGAATGGAATGGAGAAATCTGTCTCTGAACTGCATGGGATGCTCAAGACTGCTGAGGCATCCATCAAAAAGGCGCCTAGCACTGTCTTGATGGTTCAGAAAGGAAAGGGCAAGGGAAAGGGCAAAGGAAAAAGGAAGGCTAACGCCGTGGATGGTGAGACCAAGCCAGCGGCCAAGCCCAACCCACAACCTGCCAAGAAGGCAAAGCCCGCAAAGGATGCTGTTTGCTTTTTCTGTCAAAAGCCAGGACACTGGAAAAGGAATTGCAAACTGTACTTGGAAGATCTAAAGAAACAGAAGAAGGGGACCACACCCTCTACTTCAGGTATCTTTGTTATAAATGTCCATTTTTCTTCGCAAACCACTTGGGTATTAGATACAGCATGTGGTTCTCACATTTGTACAAATGTGCAGGGTCTTAGAGACACAAGGAAGCTGGACAGAAGCGAAGTGGACCTACGAGTGGGGAATGGAGCAAGGGTTGCTGCAGTAGCCGTAGGAACATATGAGCTTGTTTTGCCCACTGGGCTTGTTTTTGTTTTGAACAATTGTTATTACGTACCTTCATTAAGTTCGAATATTA
Organism: Chamaecrista fasciculata; assembly: GCA_003254925.1. Taxonomy (NCBI): domain Eukaryota; kingdom Viridiplantae; phylum Streptophyta; class Magnoliopsida; order Fabales; family Fabaceae; genus Chamaecrista; species Chamaecrista fasciculata. The sequence continues at coordinate 50,698 of QANZ01025155.1, read as the reverse complement.
TTTCACTTTCTTATTTAGATAAGGAAGGATTTATTTGTGTTAATGGAAACAATAGATGTTCAATTTATAAAGATGATGTTTTATTTGCTTATGGAGATTTGCATGATAATCATTACATCTTAAAATTAGAACAACCACGTAGTAACAAAATTTATAACATTGATACGAAAAGGATTAGGATTAACGAATCTAATCCGACTTACCTCTGGCATTGTCGTTTAGGCCATATAAACGAGAAACGCCTAGAGAAGCTCCACAAAGATGGACTTCTGAGCTCATTTGATTTTGAATCATATGATGCTTGCGAATCTTGTTTACTTGGAAAGATGACAAAGGCTCCCTTCACTGGACACAGTGAAAGGGCGTCCGACTTATTGGGGATCATACATAGTGATGTATGTGGACCAATGAGCATTCAAGCTAGAGGAGGTTACTCTTACTTCATCACGTTCACTGACGACTTCAGTAGGTATGGCTATGTCTACCTAATGAAGCACAAGTCAGAGTCTTTTGAAATGTTCAAAAGATTTCAAAATGAAGTAGAGAACCAACTTGACAAGAAAATCAAAGTCCTTCGATCCGATCGAGGAGGCGAGTATTTGAGTCAAGAATTTATTGATCATCTTAGAAGTTGTGGAATAGTTTCACAACTTACTCCTCCTGGAACCCCACAGTGGAATGGTGTTTCTGAGAGGAGGAATCGGACTTTATTAGATATGGTCCGATCTATGATGAGTCTAACTGATCTTCCGCCTTCCTTCTGGGGGCATGCTCTAGAAACTGCTGCTTTCACACTTAACCGTGTTCCGTCTAAAGCAGTTGAGAAGACACCATATGAGATATGGAATGGGAAGAAGCCCATTATGTCTTATCTCAAGGTTTGGGGATGTGAAGTTTATGTTAAGCAACAGCCTAACGATAAACTGTCTCCCAAATCCCTCAAGTGCTTGTTTGTAGGATACCCCAAGGAAACAAGGGGATACTATGTTTACTGCCCAGCTGACAACAAAGTGTTTGTAGTCAGAAGTGGATTCTTCTTAGAGAAGGATCTAGTTTCCAAAAGAAACAGTGGGAGTAAGGTGGATCTTGAAGAAATTCAAAATCCACAAAGCACATCAGAGGCACAGACGGAAACTGGAGAAGTACCACAAGACGTTGTGGAAACTCCTCCAGAAACACAAGGACCACGAAGGTCTGATAGGACACGTTTTCAGCCAGAGAGATATTACGGATTTCTCGTGACTGAAAACAAAGATGTGTTGCTCATGGAGCGTGGTGAACCCACCACCTATCAAGAGGCCATCGTAGATCCCAACTCTGAGAAATGGGTTGAAGCCATGAAGGCTGAGATGCAATCTATGTTCGACAACAAGGTATGGACCTTGGTCGCTCCACCCGAAGGGGTAAAACCCGTAGGGTGCAAGTGGGTTTTCAAAGAGAAAACAGATATGGATGGCAATGTCAGCATCTTCAAGGCGAGGCTAGTTGCGAAGGGATTTACGCAACGTCATGGTATAGACTATGACGAAACGTTTTCGCCCGTTGCAATGGCCAAGTCCATTAGGATCCTCCTTGCCATAGCCGCATATTATGACTATGAGATATGGCAGATGGATGTCAAAACAGCGTTCCTTAACGGAAGGCTGCTCGAGGATGTGTACATGACACAACCTGAGGGGTTTGTATGTCCAGAGGAACCAGAGAAGGTATGCAAGCTTCAGAGATCCATTTATGGATTGAAGCAAGCATCCCGGAGTTGGAATCATCGTTTTGATGAGGTAGTTAAAGAGTTTGGCTTCTCACAAAACGAAGATGAACCTTGTGTTTACAAGAAGGTTAGTGGGAGCACAATTGTGTTCTTGGTGCTATATGTCGATGACATATTGCTCATTGGAAATGATATTCCAACCTTAGAGATTGTGAAATCTTGGTTGGGAAAATCATTCTCAATGAAGGACTTAGGAGAAGCTGCCTATATTCTAGGCATCAAGATCTATAGAGATAGACCTCGAAGGCTTCTCGGATTGAGTCAGAGTACATACTTGGATAAGATACTGAAGAGGTTCAGTATGCAAGATTCCAAGAAGGGATTCATTCCGATGAATCATGGCTTGACCCTTAGCAAGAAACAGTGTCCAAAGACACTTGTTGAGCGAGGGCGCATGAGTGGCATCCCTTATGCTTCGGCAATTGGATCCATTATGTATGCCATGCTGTGTACTCGACCTGATGTATCATTTGCCCTAAGCATGACAAGCCGGTTCCAACAAGACCCTGGAGAGGATCATTGGACCGCTGTCAAAAACATCCTTAAGTACTTAAGAAGAACTAAGGATGAGTTCTTGGTTTACGGTGGAACTGATGAGGAGTTGAGTGTAACTGGTTACACTGACGCCAGTTTCCAAACCGATCAAGACGACTTTAAATCGCAGTCAGGATATGTGTTTCTCCTGAACGGTGGCAGCGTGAGTTGGAAGAGTTCCAAACAGAGCACGATTGCTGATTCTACAACGGAGTCTGAGTACATTGCAGCATCAGATGCAGCGAAGGAGGCTGTATGGATTAGGAAGTTCATCACTGAGCTTGGAGTGGTTCCGTCCATTGCTGATCCCGTTACCTTATATTGTGACAATAGTGGGGCTATTGCACAAGTTAAGGAGCCCCGGTCCCACCAAAGGACCAAACATATACTCAGACGTTATCACCTTGTCAGAGAAATAGCTGATAGAGGAGATATTAAGATATGTAAAGTAGCAGGCGAGGATAATGTTGCCGATCCTCTTACAAAACCTCTTGCGAGGGTCGTACATGAACGACATGTAACGTCGATGGGGATTAGACGCATTGATGAATGTACCTAAGTGTAGGAACGATTTAATTAATGATTGTACCCTAGAGCAAGTGGGAGTTTGATGGAGATTGTGCCCTAGGGCCAATCATTTTATTTATGTGTTATTTGAACATATGTATTTTTGATTAATTTATAGAGATAAATTATGTTGTTATCATATTATTAGCGTGTTTACTATGATAGCGTCCTTGATTGATTATAAGATAATTAATCTAAAACTGTCCCTGGTCGATCATTCACGTGGGAACGTAAATGAACTAAGACCAGCATGACCTCGGTGTATAGAGATACATGCACTAGATGCTTCTCGAGAGCCATGGTGCAATTTTGTAAGGGTTACAAATTGCTGGACCGACCCGGAGAGTCCTGCATGGGTTTAGTCATAAGCGAGCCTCTCCTGTACACCTGTCACGATAGCCTTAGACCTGAGGTCTTGACTATTCCGGCATTGTAGTTGTCAAACTTTGGCCTAGTCCAACGTTACCCGTAGCAGGGTAGCCATACAGGCTAGGTACGGGTTTGGTTGATTACCGTGCAAAGGAATGTGGTTGACCAAGATGGGATTTTGTCCCTCATTTAAGATGAGAGATATTTAACTGGCGCCCTCGATGAGTCTGTCCAAGAAATGCGTGGCCACGCTGGGAATTGGGACTAACTCAGGAAATCGAGAAAGTTGTGGTTTGGATTTTGGATGACATTCCCGTGCCTGATCCATGACCAAAATATCGTGAGACAATAGGAATTATGACAAGGTGGTATTTAGGTTAAATCGTTAAAACGTTAAAGCGATAACTCCCGTGTTTTGGGTAGTTGTGATGGCTTGCTAGAGTCCGCTCACAACTTGTGAATCATAAAGATGATTTGCTGCCAACTTCACGTGAGGCCTGCTGGGTCACACATGAGCAGGATCAAGATGCTAATTTTTGGGACACGAATTAGGGTTAATTCGTGAGTCACTTAGGTGACACAATTTAGGACATAGTTAAATGTCTTAGGACATTAAATCTTGTCTTAAATAAATATCTATGATTGAGGTTTTAAATTTGTTGGACAAATTTAAATTTAAATTAATTGTTAAATAGTTTTACAATTAAAATATTAGTGAATAAATAAATTAAATAAGTTTCCTAAAAATTAGGGAATTATTGATTTATTAAATTCACTAAAATTGGGAAATAAAAGGATGAGGGTGGCGCCTCATTATCTTTGTTTTTATTAATAGAAATTGTTTTTATTAATTAAATAAAGATAAGATAAATATCTTTTGGAAAAGATATAGGATTTGAATTAAAAGATATTAAGGTAATTCTTTTATTCAAAATTGTTAGGAATTAGTTATAACTACCTAAGGAGTTTGGGTTGTTATAAAATTCCTCCAAAAACTCCATGAGAATTTCGCCTACCCCCTTTCTTGGGATGGAAGATTTGATCTTGCATTTTAGAGTTTGGGTCTAGGCTAAAGTCGATTTTTATATTTAATTATTAAAGTAATATTTAAATTATAAAATCAAAATCTCATGACTCATTCCAACCAATAGGATTTGAGCAAATCAAGATTTGATCCAAGATTTGATCTTGGATAGGTCAAATTCGAAAATTGGGCTTTATTTTTGAATTATAATATTAAGTTTAATATTATAAATCAAAAGATATTTTGAGATATCTAAAAGATATCCCATATCTTAGAGATATCCTAATTGGATTAGGATTCCCTAAAACTAGGAATGAGAACACTATAAATAGAGGCACTAGGCGCCTATCTCAGAGATAACTCACAACACAGATCAATTCTTGGTCAGACCAAGAATTTCGCCTAGAGCATCTATAGAGAGTGAAAAATCGCCTAGTCCTAATATTATGAGAGTGAGTCGATTTTCTTGAAGAAAGAGAATTGGACCTGCACCTGATAATATTAGTACTTCCCAATCAATCTTGATAATCAAGAACAGTTCTTGATTATTCAAGAATCATAGATAGAGTTCCCGTATTCACTTGGGAAGAAGTGAAGGAGGCTAGCACCTAGGCATCTGCCAAACTGCTCGTGTGGATCACCGGTAGAGGAAGGACACTCAGTGGACTTCTCAAATTCGCAAACACGATAAGTCACCGATTGAAACTAGGTAAACATCTTTTCTTACTTAGTATAAACATAGTTAGTGGATCCTGGAAGGAATCACAGAGTTAGCTTTTAGTTTTATTCGAGTTTTAGTTTAAATTTTTAAATTTTTCCGTTGCGCTCCCTCTGTGATTTCCCAACAATAACTTCTAGGCAGCGAGCTCAGGATCAAGTCCGTCGCAAGCTGGTGCAATGGGAAATCCCAGCCTACTAAGGTGATCTATGTACCCCTTCATCTTCAAGACGTGGGTACTCACGGATGCACCTTCAGCCATCTTGCAAGAGTGTAGAGCCTTAGTGGTCTCATACCTCTCTTTCCTAGCCTGCTGGTGGAACATTTCCTTCAGATGTGTGACCATCTCAAAAGCCCCCATCAGTTCCAAGTTCTTTTGTAACTCTGGAACCATGGTGGCTAGCATCAGGCAAGCAACGTCCACAGAGTCACTGATGTGCTTCTCATAAGCATCTCTTTGAGCTCTTGGAGCGTTATTGGCAGGCTGCACAGGGATAGGGTTTTCTAGGATATAAAGCTTCCTTTCTTGGGTGAGAACAATTCTCAAATTACGAAACCAGTCAAGGAAGTTTGTCCCAACCAACTTATCCTTCTCAAGTATAGATCGTAGTGATAACGCTGAACTATTGTTTGCCATTGATTCTACAATTTAAGATATGAAAGTTAATTAGCAAAAAGGTCCACCATTTTATAAAACCCAGCAAAATTCTTATTAGTGGCTAAGATCCATATTTCACCAAAGTTTACCGTCGCGGAGGCGATCATGCACCCTTAGGTTCTTTAGGTAGGTAACTCTTTACCAATCACATCATATGTGACTCTTAGATCTTTATGGGACTGTATCATCGTATGATACTTATTATGGAATGTTTATCCCATCTAATGCCTTGAGGTCCAAATCCGATTTGATAACCCCATTAAGTCACACAATAAAACTCGTGAATGGCCAGGCTCAAAACAACGAGGCCGAAGCCCAACCCTATATCATCAAGACCCACTGAACACGTGTTGCGGAGGCGATCACCGCATCCAACAAACCAAGATTTTAATAAGGCATTGCGTTGAATCTTCCATTCACCCGTGTCTCCTCAAGGTAAAAGTAGATACGTGTAGCAGAGGCTATCACCGCTCTACAATGAACAAGATTTTAACAGGGTGTTTTATTGATGGCATTAAAACTTAAGATTTTATAAGGGTTCAATTTTAAGGTTCCGTTTTAGGTTCAATTTTAAATCCAATTTTAAAATGAAACGAGTGTGCCAAGTGTTTACCCCCATGTATCATATACATTTAAACACATGCACGAATTTTGTATCTCATACAAAATCCTACGCTCGTATCGTATACGTGGTTGTGCGTAAAAATTATAAAATCGCATGTTAAACGCGCGTACCCTAATCATGCATCTAGCGCCATTTGCATCACATACAAACATTCTAAATGCAGAAAAATAACTGTGTTTAGATATGGCCCATCTACCCTAAATTCCCTCAAGCCAATGAGAGAATTTTTTCTAAAACGAAAAATAAAATTACATTGGGAAAACCTCATATGAACATAGAGGTAAAATTAAAATAAAAATTACATCCAGAATTTAGGGAGACGACACGCAGGCCGTATTTACCAAAAATACCTAGAGCCATATCCAACACCATGCTCATACATGAACAATTCATATATTTAAATATATAAACACGACATTAACATACAATACACACAATAAAACGATTTTCTGGATTGTGTTCAATTAGGGTTTGTGCAATTTAACATGCCCTCGTAAAAAATTAAGCCTTGCATCAATAATTAAAGAATTTAAGAATCATATTCAAGAATTCGAATTATTGACCCAAAAATTTATAAATTCATAATTTTAAAATTTTCAGCCACCCTACAATATTATAATTAAAACAATTTTAATTAAAGATATATATAGGGATTTCGACCAAGACTCAAAATTCAAGAAAAAAAAATTTAATCAATCCAATTGATTATCCTATGTATCAAATACATAAATTTGCACCAATTTTATATTAGGTTCGAAAAACTCATGTGGTGGATTTTCGCAAATCTTAAGCATACGAATGAAAACTGTAAACATCCAACATACATCTCATGTACATCAGAAAAACCAGAATAAACACAAGAATAGCCTGGCTCTGATACCACTGTTGGGAAATTATAGAGCGAGCGCAACGGAAAAAGCGTAAAAATTAAAATTTTCGCATGTCTATAATTTCCTTCCAGGATCCACTATCTATGTTTATACTAGTAAGGGAAGATGTATACCTAAATATCAATCGGTGGCTTTGAAACTTGCGAGTCCGAGAAGTCCACAGCAACGCGTGTCCTTCCTCTGCCGGTGATCCACACGAACAGTTTGGCAGACACCTAAGTGCTAGACTCCAATCTCTTCTTCCCAAGAGATCACAGGAACGCCTAATTCCCGCAAGGAAAGAAAGAAGGTAAGGTTCAAAGATCGATCTGATACTGATAATTGTGTAGATAAGGATCTTCGAAAGTCAAGTAACTCGCCCTAAAGGTAACTTCAAATCCTCAAGCTCTTCTAGATACGTTTGTTGGAGATTGTGCCCTAGGGCCAATCATTTTATAGATATGTTGTGAACATATCAATTAATTTATGGAGATAAATTAATGGTTATCATATTATTAGCATGTTTACTATGATAACAGTCCGTGATTAATTATGAGATAATTAATCTAAACTGTCCCTGGTCGCTCATTCAAGTGGGAACTTGAAATGAACTAAGACCAGCATGACCTCGGTGCATAGAGATGCATGCACTAGATGCTGGTACGAGAGTCATGGTGCAATTACGTAAGGGGTTACGAGTTGCTGGACTGACCCGGAGAGTCCTGCATGGGTTTAGCCATCAGCTTGCCTCTCCTGTACGCCTGTCACGACGCCTTAGACCTGAGGTCATCATTATTCCGGCGTTGCAGTTGTCAGACTTTGGCTTAGTCTAACGTTGCCCGTAACAGGGTAGCCATAAGGGCTAAGTACGGGTCTGGTTGATTGCCGTGCTGAGGAATGTGGATTGGCTAAGATGGGATTTTGTCCCTCGTTAAATGGGAGATATCTAACTGGCGCCCTCGATGAGTCTGTCTATGAAAATGCGTGGCCACGCTAGGATTTGGGACTTACTCAGGGAATCGAGAAAGTTGAGGTTTGGATTATGGATGACTTTCCTGTGCCTAATCCATGACCAAGATATCGTGTGACAATAGGGTCTTTGACAAGGTGGTACTAAGGTTAAGTCGGTTTTGGTAAAAACGATAACTCACGTGTTTTGGGTAGTCGTGATGGCTTGCTAGAGTCCGCTCACGACTTGTAGGTCATGGGGATGACCTACTGCCAACTTCACGTGGGGCCTGCTGGGTCACACATGAGCAGGAATAGGACACCGTTTAAAAGGGACACGAATTAGGGTTAATTCGTGGGTCACTCCGGTGGCACGATTTAAGATACAGAGGAAATGTCTGGGACATTAGGTCTTGTCTTAATTGATCTACAGTTGTGAAGTATTTAAATTTGTGAGACAAATTTAAATATAATAATTGTTAAATGATTAATGGGGATTAATTATTTACAATTAAAATATTAAGGAAAAATAATTCAGATAAGGTTCCTAAGAGTTAGGAAATTATTGAATTATAAAACTCCCTAATATTGGCATGAGGGTGGCGCCTCTTTTGATAATTTTATTAATAAAAATGTTTTATTAATTTAAGTCATGAATTTGAATTCAAAAGATTTGATGGAGATATCAAAAGATTTGAATTCAAATAGATTTGGAGGAGATCTCAAATCAGGATCTTTGGAGAATCATGACTTCCTAAGAGTTAGGAAGGTTTTTTGATTTATAAAATTCCAATAATAATTTAGGGCTACATGGCGCCATCTTGGAGAATCTTTTGGGGAGATTTGATCTCTCAAATTGATTCCCTAAGATTACGATTTGAATTTAAATTAAATATTATGGTAATATTTAAATTTGAAATTCAATTCATGAAAGTCATATTATTATAATTTAGAATTATAATAATGCTCTAAAAATAATTATATAAGCTAGGGCTAGGCGCCTAGCACATGATGACAATTCATTTTGGTGAGTTTTTGGTTTTCTTCCAAGAGTTGTGAAGAGAGAAAAATCGCCATCTTGAAACAAAAACCCTAGTTCTTCCAAGTGAAGAAAATTTGGTTCTCAAGAGTTGAGAGGGAAAAATCGACTTTGCCTAAGGAGTTAGGAAAATCGATTTGAGGTTACCAAAATTAGGGTTTGTGAGAGAAGAAAAGGCAAGAAGGAGTTCTTGTGGGGGGTTTCTTCTCATGCGCCACTTTTGGAGTTTGAATCAAGAAGGAGTTCTTGAGTTCAAATACACTGTAGATTGGTCCCTGGTTCTTTTGGAGAAAAGAACTGAAGGCTAGCACCTTGGTGCCCGAAGAAACTGTTCGTGTGGATCACTGGCAGAGGGAGAACGCTGGGAGTGGGCTCCTTGGACACGCCTTGTACAACCAGAGGATTGAAACTCGTGAGGTATACCACTATCTATAAAAGTTTTAAATTCTACTAGCGGATCCGTTCGGGAATTTTAGGACCTAGCGTGTTTTATTTTAATTTTATTTTTGCTTCCGCTGCGTTAGGCGCCTACAATTCCCAACAGTGGTATCAGAGCCACGCTAGTTCTAGGATTTAAAACTGTTTATGTGTACATGTGATGTATGATATGTGTGTTTACCGCTTTCAATCACGTTTTTGGTTTTACAAAAATCCACCGAACTTTTTCTTAAAAATTCAATCTACAGAAAAAGGTGCAAATTATATGTATGAGATACATATAAGTCGATTGGATCGACTGGAAAATTTTTCTTGATGATTTAGGCCAAAATCGAAATTCCTCTATAATTATAATTAAAAGTGTTTTAATTATAATAATTATAAAGGTGGCTGAAAATTATTAAAATTTGGAATTTTAATATTTTTGGGGGTCAATATTTATAAATTCTTGAATGAGATTCATGGTATTTATAATTATTGACAAAAGGCCTAATCTCAAGAAAAGGGCATGTTAAAATTGCACAGACCTAAAGTAAACACAATTTTAAAAGAGTTTTAATTTTTGTGTTTGTTACCGTGTTTGACAATAATTATATGAAGTGTTCATATTTATATTGTGTGGTGTTGGATATGGCTCTAGGAGGTTTATTTCGGTAAATACGGCCTGCGTGTCGTCTCCCTCTACTCTGGATGTAAAATTTAAATTTCTGTTTATACCTCAATGTAACTGGGGTTTATTCACGTGTAATTTTTATTTTTCCTTTTAGAAAGGTTCTCTCATTGGCTTGGGAGAACTCTAGGGTAGATGGGCCATATCTAAACACGGTGTTTTTTTATGCATTTAGTTGTATGAGATGCGCTAGATGTATGTTTTAGGCTGCGATTTTAACATGCTAATTTATATATATATCGCGCTACCACGTATACGATACGAGCGTGGGATTTTGTATGAGATACAAAATCTAGGCACATGTTTATATGTATGAGATACATGGGGAATAAACATGTGACATGACTCGTTTAATTTTAAAAGGAGTTTTAAAATTAAACTATAAATCGGAACAATTTTATAAATAAAATCAAACCCTTTTAGAAAATTTAAGTAATTAATGTCATCGCTAAAACGCCCTGCCACAATCTTGTTCATCGTGGAGCGGTGATCGCCTCCGCGACACGTATATGCCTTGACCTTGAGGAAGCACGGGTGAATGGGATTTTCAACACGATGCCTGTTGAAATCTTGGTTCTTTGAATACGGTGATCGCCTCCGCAACACGTATTGCAGTTGGGCCTTGATGATATGGGGGTTGGCCCTTCGGCCTCATTGTCTTGAACTTAGTCATTCACATGTTTTACCGAGTGACTTAATGGGGTTATCAAAAAGGTTTTGGACCTCAAGGCATTAGATGGGATAAACATGCCATAATAAGTATCATGAGATGATACAGTCCCATAAGGATCTAAGAGTCACATAGAGATGTGATTGGTAAGGAGTTACTTACCTAAATAACCAAAGGGTGCATGATCGCCTCCGCGACGGTAAACTTTGGTGAAATATGGGTCTTAGCCACCAATAATAAATTTTACTGGGTTTTATAAAATGGTGGATATATATTTCTGCTAAATAAATTTTCATATCTTAATTGTAGAATCAATGGCAACAAACTATAGTTCATCACTATCACTGCGATCTGTCCTTGAGAAGGACAAGTTGTCTAGGACAAAATTCCTTAACTGGTAGCATAATTTGAGAAATGTTCTCAACCCAACGAAGGAAGCTGCTGACTTCCTAGATTGGTTTTGTAATTAGAGATTTGTTCTCACCCAACCAAGGAAATTTTGTGTCCTAGAGATCCCTCCCCTGAAGAGCATGCCAAGGACGCTCCAAGAGCATAGAGAATTGCTTAGAGAAGCACTTCAATGACTCTGTGGACGTCACTTGCCTTGATGCTAGCCACGATAGTTCAAGAGTTGAACAAGGGAATATTGTCGGCTGTAGAGATGGTCACACATCTCAAGGAAACGTTCCAAAATCAGGGGAAAGGGAAGGGCAAAGGAAAGAGGAAAGGAGACGCCGAGTTTGGTGAGACCAAGCCAGCGGCTGAGCCTGACCCACTACCTTCCAAGAAGGCGAAGCCTTCAAAAGGATGCAATTTGCCTTTTGAGAAATGGGAAATTGTATTGGGAAGATCAAAAGAATAAAAGGAGATGAGATCTCTAATTCTGGTATCTTCGTTATAGACGTTCACTTGTCTACTATAACCGCTTGTGTATTAGATACAGCATGTGGTTTTCACATTTGATATGAAGGGTCTTAGAGACAGTAGAAAGCTGAACAGAAGCGAGATGGACCTACGAGTGGGCAATAGAGCAAGGGTTGTTGCTATTGCTGTAGGAACATGCGAGCCTGTTTTGCCCTCTGGGCTTAACTTATTGTTGTCATGTACCTTCTTTAAGGTTCAAACAATGCTTCTCTTTCTTATGAGATAAGGAAGATTTTGCATGTGTTAACTGAAAAGAATGGTGTTCGATTTATTAAGATGATGTTTACTTGCTTATATGATTTGCAAGATAATCATTGCATCTTGAAACTTGAACGTTAACACGATAACAATATCTATAACACCGATACGAAAAGCATTAGGATTAGCGAATCTAATCCTATATACCTTTGGCATTGTCGTTTAGGCCATATAAACGAGAAACGCCTAGAGGAGCTCCATAGAGATGGATTTCTAAGCTCATTTGATTTTGAATCATATGATTCTTGCGAATCTTGTTTACTTGGAAAAATGACAAAGGCGCCTTTCACTGGCCACAGTGAGAGGGCATCGAACTTATTGAGGATCATACATGGTGATGTATATGGACCCATAAGCACGCAAGTTGAAGGTGGTTGCTCTTACTAGCTGCTTCAATAGGTTTGACTTGGGCTACCTATTAAAGCATAAGTCGGAGTCTTTTGAAATAGAGATTTCAAAGTGAAGTAGAGAACTAACTTGACAAGAAAATCAAAGTCTTTCGATCCGATCGAGAAGACGAGTATTTGAGTCAAGAATTTGTTGATCATCGTAGAAGCTGTGAGATGGTCTCACGACTTGCCCCTTGTGAGACCCCATGGGGATGGTGTTTCCGAGAGGAGGAATCGAACCCTATTAGATATGGTTCGATCTATGATGAGTCAAACTGATCTTCCGCCATCCTTTTGAGGATATGCTTTAGAAGCTGTCGTGTTCACACTAAACCGTGTTCCGTCTAAGGCAGTTGAGAAGACACCATATGAGATATGGATGGGAGGAGTCCCATAGTGTCTTATCTCAAAAATTGGGGATGTGAAGTTTACGTTAAGCAAACGATAAACTATCTCCCAAAAGGTGCTTGTAGGGTACCCCAAGGAAACAAGGGGATACTATGTTTACTGCCCATCTGATAACAAAGAGTTTGTAGTCAGAAGTTGATCTTCTTAGAGAAGGATCTTGTTTCCAAAAGAAACAGTGGGAGTAAGGTAGATCTTAAAGGAGTTCAAGATCCACAAAGCACTTCAGAGGCGCAGACAGAAACTGGAGAAGAACCACAAGGTGTTGTGGAAACTCCTCCAATGACACAAGGACCACGAAGGTCTGATAGGACACGTTTCCAGGCAGAGAGATGAAGATTTCTCGTGACTGAAAACAGGGATGTGTTGCTCACGGAGCATGGTGAACTCACCACCTATCAAGAAGCCATGGTAGATCCCAACTCTAAGAAATGGGTTGAAGCCATGAGATATGGCAAATGGATGTCAAAGCAGCATGGAAGGCTGCCCGAGGATGTGTGCGACACAACCTGAGGGGTTTGAATGTCCAGAGGAACCAGTAAAGGTGTGCAAGCTTTGGAAATCCATTTATGGATTGAAGCGAGCATCACGGAGTTGGAATCATCGTTTTGATAAGGTAGTCAAAGTGTTTGGCTCCTTACAAAACCCTGATGAACCTTGTGTTTACAAGAAGGTTAGTGGGAGCACAGTTGTGTTCTTGGTGCTATATGTCAATGACATATTGCGCATTGGAAATAATGTTCTAACCTTAGAGGTTGTGAAAATCTTTTTCAATGAAGGAAGAAGCTGCCTATATTCTAGGCATTAAGATCTATTGGGATAGATCTTGTAGGCTTCTTGAATTGAGTCAGAGTACAGACTTGGATGAGGTACTGAAGGGGTTCAGTATGCAAGACTCCAAGGGGATTCATGGCGATGAATCAAGGATTGACCCTGAGCAAGAAACAGTGTCCCAAGACACTTGTTGAGCAAGGGCGCATGAGTGGCATCCCTTATGCTTCGGCAATAGGATCCATCATGCAGTGTACTCGACCTGATGTGTCGTTTGCCCTGAACGTGACAAGCCAGTTCCAACAAGACCCTGGTGAGGATCCTTGTACCGCTGTCATAAGCATCCTTAAGTACTTAGGAAGAACTAAGGATGAAATCTTGGATTATGGTGGAATAAATGTGTAAGAGTTACACAGGTGCCCGTATTCCAAAACCTACCAAGATGAATCGCAATATAGATATGTGTTTCTCCTGAACGGTAGCATCGTGAGTTGGAAAGAGTTTCCAAGCAGAGAGCACGATTGCTGATTCTACAACAAAGGGTTGGTCGCGTGGAGACGCAGACCGTAAAACTTGTGTCTGAGGAGTGATTGGTGGTCACCCTTTGGAGACAGGAAGACACCAAATGGGATTGGATCCCCACTGATGTTCCGACAGTGATATATATATATATATACACATATATACACTCAGACATGATCACCTAGAGATGGTGATATCGAGATATGTTAAAGTAGCAGACGAGGATGATGTTGTCGATCCTCTTATGACAA